>CATIWM010379186.1:0-29472 GCA_949671775.1 Mallotus repandus
TAGTGTTAGAATAATTTATAGTTTATAGTCTAATTTTGATTATTTGTTTTGATTACCATTGTAACTTTGTTTGCCTATCCATCTCATTATCTACTCGGTTAATATAATATTTACATCAATTCCCTGTGAATCGACACCCTACTTGCTCTATACTAAGTCCTTAGAGACTAGGGTTATATAAATACAATTCTACTCGCTTTAATCACACTGGTCCGGGTCGGGACATTGGCCCGGGATATGTTCTGGAAGATTTCTTCAATTTGGTCTAATTTTGGTCCCAGTCGGGATCATGACTTTTTAACATTGAAGACGATCGAATCAGCCTTACCTTTTTCCATGAAAGTTGTAGGTATTTGTCTAAGATTTCCATATAACTCTAAATCACTTAACGTGGACATCTGTAGCTCAAGATATTGTTGAAATACTAAGAGCTACTCATATTGAAATGAAAACTGCATATACTGATTTTAACTAAAGATTTCTAGACCCAAATGAATTCCGATTTTGACAAGTAAGATCAATTTAGAAATCTTGTGATGTATATTTTAAATGTTGAGAAGAAAACTTTCCCATTTAAAAAGTCTAAGACTTCTGAAATCTTCCTAGAATCTTGAAGGCCGATTTAGCCCAAAAGCATGCTTAGCTTCATTTTGATTTCCATTGTAGTCCTAGCTTATACACACTTAAACAAACATGCTAAATGCTAAAAATCAAATTTTTTAAGATCAAAATCAAGATTGATTATTGCTAAGGTCAACAAAGTGTTTGCAGGATCACTATCTTTTTGGTCTCTGATATCTAGATTGCCAAAATCAAGAAGCTGAACAGTTGGATTAAGCACTACTTTCACTATGTTCAATGACTAAACAACTATCTTGTTGTTGTTGGTAGCAAGTACAAGATTCCCTCTCTCATTTATCATCAAAATCCCAGAAGAGTCATTGATTGGATTTTGCCTATTTGTAACCTAAACAATAACAGCAGAGTCGATCTTGTACCAGATCCCAACATAAAAATTTCTAAAACTTCCAAAACTAAAGAATCCAAGTTTGAAACTTCCATCTTTTGAGACTAAGGTCCTACCACTAACATCAGTAATAAACTCAGATGAAGTAATGGTATCAGTTGCACTAAAGCTTGAGAAGCAGAAAAATAGGAAATTGGCTGTAGTGATTATCAACTTTTGGTGAACGAGAATGAGAAGCTCATGTGTATTTCATTATAACTGATTTACATATATATACATCTTACTAACTAACAGTTTACTAACTAACTGTTATGATATTTACAACTAACCAACATGAAGCTTACACTTAAGCTTAATTTAGCTTAGAGTAATTTTGTTATCTAATGATGATGTTAATAATAAATGCTGAATGAAAAATGTGTAAAAAATTATAAAGTGAAGATGCAGCATTGATGTGAAGATGCAGCACTAGGTAGCGCTATGGCTGAGTGGCTAAGAAAGAGATGCAGCGCTGAGGCTGTTACCATATTTTTAGCCCCCCTCAAGATGGCGTATACAGATTCTAGATACCTATCTTGGCAATGGAAACTTTAAAAGAAGTAGCAGATAAAGCTTTAGTAAGACAGTCCACCAATTGCAACTGAGAAGAAACAAGCAAGAGATGAACAAGATTACGCTGAAGCTGTTGATGAACTAGATTGCAATAAATTTCAATGTGTTTCATACATTCATAAAACACATGATTTTTAACTATTTTAATTGCTGAAGTATTGTCACAGTAAATGAGCACTGGACCAGAATCAAAATGCAAACCTTTAAGCAAATATGTGAGCCATTGAAACTCACAAGTGACTTGAGCAAGCACGCGGTACTCCCCTTCAGCAGAGGAGTGAGAGATTATTTGTTGTTTCTTAGATTTCTAAGTAACAAGAGCTAAGCTAAGAAAAATGCAATAACTAGTAATAGACCAACGGGTATCGATACAAGCAGCCCAATCCAAGTCTATAAAAGCCTTGAGTTTGACATCATTCTCAGTAGGAAAGAAAAGACCCTGGCCAATAGTGCCTTTGAGATAGCACAACAAGCAATGAGCAACTTGTAAATGAACACTTGTTGGGCAAGCAAGAAATTGTGAAAGCTGCTGCACAACAAAGGAGATATCGGGTCTGGTATTAGTCAAGTAAACAAACTTTCCAATGAGCTTGCAATATTCAGAATGATCAGTTAAGGGAATACCATAAGTACGAGAAATTTAAAATTGGCAAGCATGGGAGTAGAAACAAGTTTAGAATTAACAAAACCTATGTCTTGAAGTAAATCAAGAACATATTTGCATTAACAAAGATTAATACCCTTGTCTGATCTAACGATTTCCAACCTGAGAAAAAACTTAAGTGGACCAAGATCCTATATGCAAAATTGCTCATGAAGAAACTTTTTAGTACCCTTAAGACTAGAAGTATCTGTCCCGATAAGTATAACATCATTGACATAAACTAATAAGGCAAGGAATTGACCAGATTGATAACACAAGAACAAGGAAGAATCAGAAGGAGCCTGAATGAATCCTTGGGAGAGCAAAGCCGTAGTAACTTTGGCATTCCATTGCCTACTCACTCGTTTAAGACCATACAAGCTTTTCAATAGGAGACAAACTTGACCAGGCCGATCAACTTTAACCCCTGGAGGTAGCTCCATGTATACCTCCTCATGCAAATCGCCATGTAAGAAGGCATTATTGATATCTAACTAGTGAAGAAACCAGTTCTGGGCTACTACTAGAGCCAATAAAATATGAATAGTGCTCATCTTGGTAACAAGAGAGAAAGTATCGAGGTAATTGATACCAAATTGCTGTGTATAACCCTTGGCGACTAATCAGACTTTATGTCGAGCAATTGAGCCATCTGCATGATGTTTGAGCTTATACACCCCTTTACATCCAATGGTTTCCTTAGATGAAGGCAAAGTTGTAAATTCCCAAGTTCTATTTGCCTCAAAGCTTGAAGTTCCTCAAGCATTGCTTATTGCCAACAATTATGTTGAATAGCTTCAACACAGGTATGAGGTTCTGTAAAAGAAGATAATTGAAAAAGATAATGGTGATGTAAAGGGGCGATATTATAATAAGAAAGACCCTGATTAGCCGGATGTGGTGTAATGAATTATGTCTAATAATCACAGAGATAAAAGGGAGGTCGAGAAATTCTGGTTGATTTGCGAGAGGATGGAAAAGACAAAGGATATGATGTGGTTAAGGAATCAATATGACCATCACTAGGACCTGATGTTGGCAAGAGAGAGAAAGATGTCGATGTATCAGTAGTCAGAGGTAAAGAATCAGCAGGAACAACATAATCAGATATAACATAATCATCAATAGGAAACAAAGAAGAGTTAGAGGCTGTAAAAGGGAAAACATGTTCATTAAAAAGAACATGGCAAGAAACAAAAACTTGTTTAGAAGAAAGATCACACACTCGAAAGCCTTTGGTATATGAAGAATAGCTAAGAAAAACACATTCATTGGCTCTTGCATTAAATTTATGCAAGTGATGAGTAGGTGGTGAAACAAAGCATTGAGAACTAAAGACCCTTAAATGAACAAAAGATGGAACTTTGTCAAATAGAACATGATATGGAGTTTTATTATGTATAATTAGGGTAGGTTTATGATTAATCAAATAAGCAGCATGAAGAACACAATCAGTCTAGAAAATAAGAGGACTATTGGACTAAAATTGAAGAGCTCTAGCTACGTTTAAGATATGTTAATGTTTCCTTTCAACAGTACCATTCTGTTGAGGGGTGTAAACACAAGAAGTTTGATGTATAATCCATTTAGAATTGTAAAATAATGGCATGTCAAACTCTTTGCCATTATCAGATCGAAGGCATTTGATCTTAGTTTGAATTTCAAAAAAAAAAATAAAAATTTTCAATCAAAACTCGAGTCTCAGCTTTTGATTTCATAAAAAAATCCAACAATAACGGCTCCTTATTATTAATGACAATAAGGAAATATCCATGTCCATAAACTGAAACAACAAACATAAGTCCCCAAATATCCATGTGAACAAGATCAAAACAATGAGTAGAAACTGATGTACTAACAGGAAAAGAAAGTTTTCTTTGTTTACTAAAATGACAAATCGCACAATCTGACTCATCAAAAGTAACTGGAGAGTTTATTTGCTTTAAAACTTGCATTTTTGATTTGGAGGGATGACCAAATCATTAATGCCATAAAGTACTTGAAGTAATTTTGTTGTGACAAGTAGAATCAGAATTTGATGATTGTGAAACACTGAACGATGTTGTCGAATATTCTTCACCTTGAAACAAATATAGTCCACCTTTCTGCTTAGCTGAGCCAATCGATTTCTAGCTATGGTTGTCTTAAATGTAAGAAATAGAAGGAAAAAATATGAGAAAACAATTTGAGGTAGTCATTAGCTTGCTATTAGAGATGAGATTGAAAGCAAAGATAGGCACATATAAGACATTATGCAATGTTAAGGTTGGTATTCAACAGATATCACCAATAAAAGATACTAAAATAGTTTGGTCATTTGGAAGTGTCACATAAACATTTGATACAACTCTACAATATTTGAATCTATCAATTGAATTGACTGTATGATCTGTCGCTCCAGTATCCACAATCCAAGCATGCTTAGGAACTTTCATTACAACAGATAAAATCTTCGGTAAATAAGATATACCTATATGTGGAAGAGACTCAAGTGTGCTTGTAACATTGTTAGCAATAGAGCTACTTGCTTCAAAAGTTGCATTTTTCTGAATGAGGCCAAGAAGTTGTTGATATTGCTTTTTAGTGAAAGAAAACTGTGAACTATTAGTATATGTCTCTTCTAAAGCAACTGATTTCTCTTTACCACCTTTGGCTCCTTGCGCAAAGTTCTTATCAATAGTCAAGTTGATAATATCCACTTGATTAGCCATTCCAGTTTGAGTTTTATTTCTAAAAAAAAACTAGGTGGATAACCATGCTTTTTGTAGCACTAATTCACTGAATGACCATAAAAGCCACAGAATGAGCAAGTTAGCTTCTTACCAGATGAAGCATTGAAAAATCTCTTTGGCGTAGTCACTTGAGTTCCTTTGCCAGCATATAACATAGTTGATTCATTTATCTCCTGATCCGGAATGCCACAGATCTATTATTCATGTTGAAGAACCAAGGCAAAAACTCTATTGATCGCTGATAATGGATTCTTGAGTAAAATTTATGACTTAATAGTTGAAAATTCAGTGTTTAATCCTTTAAGAAAATGAATCACATGATCATGTTGATTATAGCTTCACACAATGTCAAAAGCATTACAGCTACACTGAGGCAAACAAATACAGGAAGGAACTGGCCTAAGATTTGATAACTCATCCCAAAGAAGTTTCAGAAGAGTATAATACTCTATAACTGACCTTGTGCCTTATTTTAAAGATGTTATTTCTTTTTGTAGATTCAAAATCCTCACTGCATCACCTCTTGAAAAATGATCAAACAAATCTTTCCATAAGTCATATGCATAATCAATCTAGATTACACTTTGAACAATAGTAGGTGATAATGATTTCATCAACTAGGTGAGCATCATAGTGTTACAGCACTCCCAGGCTATAAAGGTCAGATCATCGAAAGAAGGAGCCTTGATTAAGCCATCAACAAATCTGAGCTTCTTCTTTGACATCAATGCCATGTGCATTGAGCGAGACCACATGTAGTACTTGTTTCTAACAAGAAAACATGAAGTATGCACTAAAGATGAATTTTCATTAGGATGCAAATCGTATGGACTTGCAGGATTTTCTTTTGTATTTTCCATGGATAAAACTCACAAGCTGCGTTTTTTAAAGTTTGATTTAATAAAGTAAAAGAAAAAGAAAATGTGTTTGGTTACTGAGAAAACTCGAGAGAAAACGTAAGAAAATTTACAGAGAAATGCTCTGATACCATATCAACTTTTGCTGAATGAGAATGAGAAGCTCATGTCTATTTCATTGTAGCTGTTTTACATATATATACAGCTCACTAACTAATAGTTTACTAACTAACTGTTATGATATTTACAACTAACCAATGTGAAGCTTACAAGTAAGCTTAATTTAGCTTAGAGTAATTCTGTTATCTAGCGGTGATGTTAGTAACAAATGTTGAATGAAAAATGCGCAAAAAATCATGAAGTGAAGATGCAGCGTTGATAGGAAGATGCAGCACTATGTAGCGCTATGGCTAAGTGGTTGAGAAAGAGATGCAGCGCTGAGGCTGTTATGATATTGTTAGTGATGTATATAAAAGAAAGATTGTTCATCTTCAATGACAAGAATTTCAAATGCAGATTAATATGTGTTTCAAGAAACTTTCAAAATGTAGACATCCAGAAATCTCCCAATTTTTATTTTTATTGTGTGCATAAATAATTTCTAAGTATAAAATTAAAATACACCAAATTTTTATGTATTAAATTACATAACTTGTATAATATTTAAATATTTCACTCATTTGTGTGTGTGTGTGTGTATATATATATATATATATATATTAAACCTCCGCTAACTAGCTAACCAGAATCTATTAGGACTGTCGTTAGTCTGGTTTGATCCACATAGTATCACAAGGGCCGCAAAGATCTCACAACAATTAATTTAATGCGATTATATACAGCATAACTAGAATTCAAAATGTTGTTTAAGCGAGAATAATTTATGCTAGCTGGTCCCAATGGATGTAACATTTTGAAAGTAATTACAAATATCCTTAACTGTGAAGAGGATCAGGTTATTTTGCATAAAAAAGGAATCAAGCGTCAAACACCCATCAAATAAATATATAGCAACTAATGTGATTTTAATTCAACGACTGCACTAAATGAAGAAGAAAAAGCGGTCCACCATTTAAAAGAAAATTTTGTACAAAGATAGTATTGATCAGTTCAGAACAAAAAATCCAAGCATGTGGAAGCAGCATTGCCTTTTAAGCCGCCAACCTCAAGGAATCTATATATATATATTAAAAGGAGAAGCACAATACTTCTTTACAGTATGTTGTGACACATAACAATAAATTACTTTATATTGTTACAACAGTTTTTCTTTTCCAACTAAACCCTTATGCTACAATTAATAGAAAAGAAAGGAGTAATTTCAATTTAAAAAAACATTGTTTTAATAATAAAAATAAAAAGAAGGTGTCCATTCATTTTAGAATTTTTTTAAGTTAAACACTTCTGATATGGTTGATAGAAAAGAAATGTGCCATTTCAATTTAAAAAAAAATAAAAAAAAGGTGCCCGTTCATTTTAGGAGTTTTTTTCCTTAAAATTTCTTCTAAACAAATATATATATATATAATTCGCTAGATATGTGACTCTTAATTATTTTAAAGTTAATACACATCTATAAGTTTAACTATTTATTCAAAATTCATTAAAATTCAACTCAAGAACATGTGATAAATTACACACAACATGCATTTGTAGACATGTAAATTTTCAGAAATTATTTTTAGACCAATAAAATATTTTTGGTATGTTAAATAATTTAATTGGACTAATTAAATATTTTTAGTCTGATAAAATTATAAAGATTTTAGACTAATCAAATATTTTGGTTTATTATCTTAATTAAATTATTTTAATGGTCAATCAAATTATTTCAAAAAAATGCCATTACGATAATAACAAATAAATGATAATTATAAAAATAATCTATCCAAATAATGATGCAAATGAGCCAATCAAATTGCATCCCAGGTGGTTAAAATCAATCCCACCACTAGAGTTATGAAATTCCATAACACTTGCACTACCTCTATAAATGCCTATAAATAGATGTGACTCCCAAGCTCTCAGGAGATCAAGAAATCAAGAAGTGAAGCCTTAAAACTCTGCCATATTCAAGTCTTAAAGTTCAAGACTTAAGTTCTTCAACTCTCAAAGTTTTCCAAGATCATCAAAAGGTGTTCTTCAAATTCCATAAGATCATCAAAGGTGTTCTCCAAATTCATATTTGATTCAAGACTAAGCTACAAAAAGCCCTTGATTCAAGTTATTTTAAAGCATTACGAGATTCAAATTAGAGAATTTAAATTCTTTGAAATAAGAATTTTATAAAGATTGTACTCAACTTTCATGATCAATAAAGTTCTTAATTTGCTTCTCAAATTATTGTTTGACTTTTCATACTTGAATTTTATGTTTATAAATTTTTGGCACGCTCGGTGGGACTACTCTACCTCTTAGCTGCTTTTTTGCAAATCAACTATTTAAAGGGAATGATACTAAAGAAAAGCAAAACGATGATTTCCAAGAAGTACGACCTTCGTCGTTGAGCTGGCCAACCTCACTTTCCAATTGCATCACGTGTTGGTTCTCCTGGTGATAGCAGTCCTGATGCCGTGATGAAAACCAAATCAACTAAGGAGTTTTATGAAAAAATAATTTCTCTACCTTATCAATCCATTGTCTCTCCAAGAGTACAAGGAGGATAAATCTCTTGTGTAGAGATTAATGACCTTTTCTCATCATTCAAATCTGATGATGAAGGGGAAAATTCAAGTGCAAGTTCTATGCCAACTTTGCCTTACCATGGTTCAACTTTCATGTCTATCATGATGACCAACACAACATCAATGGAAGAGAAAATTGTAAACTTGACCAAGATGGTGGAAAAGCTCATGAACAACTCTAAATAAAAAATGCCCAAATTGCATCTTTAACCGCTAAGCTAGAGAAAACAACTGGAAAAGAACCCATGGATGCAATAGTTGACTTGCCAAAAGTACAAATGGAGGATGGAAGTACTTCCACATCTAAAGTTAAGGATGACACTCAATTGGCAATCAAGAATTTAATTGCTGCTACTAAGATCAAAGAACTCATAAAAGAAGTTGTTAAAGACCAGGTGGAAACTCTGACTCAATTCTCTTATACCTATACAAAGCCATACACACAAAGAATTGATTTGCTAAAAATGCCTCCAAATTACCAACCACGAAAGTTTCAACAATTTGATGGCAAGGGTAATCCAAGGCAACATATTGCTCATTTTATCAAAAATTGCAATAATGTTGGCATGGATGGTGATTTGCTGGTTAAGTAATTTGTCCGATTATTAAAAGGAAACGCCTTTGATTAGTACATAGACCTGAAAGCTGGTTCCATAGATAGTTGGAAGCAATTGGAATGAGAATTTCTTATTCGTTTTTATAGCACTCGCTGAATAGTCAGCATGATTGAGCTTACTGCTACTCGCTAATGGAAAGATGAGCCTGTCAATAATTACATTCAAAGGTGGAGAAGCCTTAGCTTGAACTGTAAAGATAAACTTTCTGAAACATCTGCCATTGAAATGTGCATTAAAGGAATAAAGTGGGGTTTATCTTATATTCTTCAAGGAGTAAAGCCAAGTACTTTTGAACAGTTAGCTACCCGCGCTCATGACATGGAACTTAGTATCTTGGATGCTGGAAATCAAAGCATTCTTATGCAAAAGCCAAATAAGAAGAAAGATAAGCAAGAAGCACATAAAAATACTAAATCAAATGCAAAGCCTGAAAATAAGCAATATTTGGCAGGTAACTTAGTACCAGTTAAAGTAAATTTTAAGGCTGGAAAAAAGGAGGTAAAGCCTAACGTTGCTACTCAATCTCAAGAAAAGAAGAAGATTTATTTGAAGGAAAGACAAGAGAGGAAATATCCTTTCTCTGACTCATATGTTTCAAGAATGTTTTATGAATTACTTGAAGTAAACCTCATTAAATTCCCAGAGATAAAGCATCCTGATAAAGCTAAGAAAACTAATGATCCAAATTATTGCAAGTATCATCGCTTAATAAGCCTTCCGGTGGCAAAATGTTTTATCTTTAAGGATAAAATTATAGAATTGAAAAGAAAAGGAGAAATCGCCTTTGATGAAGAAGAAGCAAGTGCAAACATGACTAGTATTGTAGATTCAAGTCCTCATGCAACATCTACATATTTCACAATTAGTTTTGAAACATTTGATCTAATAACTATTAAAGAAATTTATTTTGTTCAAAGGATAAAAGAGCATCAAAATGATCCGCAATCAAATATTTAACCCATTGTTGGGGGCATCATTTTAAGTAATGAGCCCGATGATGAAGGGTGGATCCTTATTACTTATCAAAGGAGTCAAAAGAAGAATGGTTCTCACCTAAAGCCAGCTCCAAAAAGAGTTAGAATGGTAAAGCATTTTCAAAAGCACCAAACGTGGCAAAGAAAAAGAAGTTTAACTTCACAAAGTCTAGAAAATCTTCACTTTCTCTTGAGATTAAAGATATTTTCCAAAAAACTAGAGTGCCTATCACTTTAGCTACTTACATGCCAAAGGATTTTGGAAAATCTTTAGGTGCAATTGTACATTGCCATGTTGGAGGAGAGTGTGAGGTAGAAGTCCAAGAAAATGAAACATGCACTCATTATGATGCTTATAGTGTGTGTGAATAAGACATTATTTTCACTAAGGATGATTTGTTCCTTGGCTCAAGATTTCACAATCGACCCTTGTTTGTCATAGGGTTTATTCGTGAATAAAAGACTAAAAGAATTATGGTGAATAATGGATCAACTGTCAACATAATTCCATTGAGAATAATGAAGCAACTTGGCATACCCATGGATAATTTGATGCAAAGTTGATTGATGATTCAAGGATTTAATCAACAAAGAGCCCTGGGTAAAGTTCATATTGATGGCATGGAATCAAGTGCTCTACTTCATGTCATTGATGCAAGGAAAACTTATAATATATTGCTAGGGTATCCTTAGATTCATGAAAATATGATGGTCCCATCTACACTTCATCAATGCTTAAAATATTACAGGAATGGTGAAGTAAGAAGAGTTATGGTAGATACTAATCCATTTAATGAAGTAGAATCACACTATGCAATGCTAAGTTCTACTTTGAGGCAACAATAGATGATGAGATACAAGATGAAGTTGATTTAAAAAATTAGCTCAAAGAAGAACTTAGTAAAAAGGGAACAGAGCCATCTAGGGAAACTCATTCGTCCTTGACAGAAAGTGGAGAGGAGAAAAAAGAAGTTTAAAAATAACACAACAATCTTATGCAAGTGGCTTCTACACTTTGATGCATTCTAGTAAAATAGAAGCTAGAAAGAAAAGGTTCCTTCAAGGGCCAAGATGAAAATGTTGTCAAGGAACTAAAAGATTTAATCTTTCCCATCACAAAGCTTATGGCGATGAAAGAAACTCAAGAACCATTGAAAGGGTTCATAAAGCCTTCTCAAAGATCAACCAGAGAGCATGAAAACTTTTCACCAAATGTGTAAATGGCTTTGACCCTAATGCTTACAAGTTGTTAGCTAAAGCAGGATTTGGTTAACAAAGCACTTTATTATTAAAAGGGCAAGAGAAATCCCAGCAAGATAAGAGCCTTTCCAATGAAATTTGAAAGGTTTAGATGTAAAAGGAAGCAAATCCTCAAGCCTCTAAAATGGTTCTTGGATACCATCATCGAACTCCTTTACACTTAAAAATTCATAAAAGTGCTTCTAACTACATCACAATTGAGGATGAAGGAAACAAGTCTGTTAAAGCCAATATTTTAGTGTTTTATCGGTTAAGAAGTCTTACAAGTCATGTTTCAGTGTTTGATTGCACTAGAACACAAACAAGTGATATTTCAAAACTTAAGCAAGTTTCTACAAAAGATAGACTTGGAGTCTTAAAGAGTAAAAAGTTCAAAAAGGCTAAAAAGAAATTTCCTTTACCAGTGATACGTAAGAAGATTGAAAGTAAAGTGCCATAACATATGATCCATCAAAGCAAATGAGTTGTTACAACTGGTGAAGTACTTAAAGCAAAGCAACAAATAATGGTGATCACTAACTCATTCCCTCATCAAAAGGAAAATGAAGAAGTTGTTGTAATGCCATCATATCATGTCACTATAAGTGATGATGATAAAGAAGACCCAACCATTAAAGAAGATGTAGAGGAAGCACCAATAAACTTTGAAGAAGGAAATGAGGCTGCAGTGGATGAACTAAAGGAGATTAACTTTGGGACTGCTGAAAATCCTCGACCAATCTTTCTAAGTAGGAATTTTTCTCAAGAAGAAGAGGATGCTTACAAGCAACTCATGATCAAATACCAGGGTGTTTTTATATGGCCATGCAAAGAGATGCCTGGCTTAGATCCAAAGGTGGCAGTTCATCATTTGGCAATTAAAAAGGAGCAAGCCCAATCAAACAACCTTAAAGTCGCTTTTGACTAAGTTAATCCCTTAAATTGAAGCTTAAGTTAACAAAATGATTGACATTGTATTCATTCATGAAGTAAAGTATCCAAAATGGATTTCAAACATTATACCAGTGAGAAAGAAAAATGGGCAAATTTGAGTATGTGTTGACTGTTGAGATCTTAACAATGCTTGTCCTAAGGATGATTTTCCATTACCTATCATTAAGATCATGATTGATGCTACTATTGGTAATGAAAGATTATCCTTTCTTGATGGGTCATCTGGATACAATCAAATTCCAATGGATGTAGAAGATGCAAAGGCAACTGCTTTTTGAACTCTAAAAGGAATTTATTGCTATAAGGTCATGCATTTCAGTCTTAAAAATGCAGGGGCGATATATCAATGAGTAATGCAAAAGATCTTTGATGATATGCTCTAAAGAAATATTGAATGTTATGTGGATGATTTGGTTGTAAAGTCTAAAAAGATCAATAATCATTTGCAAGATCTTCGAGAGGTATTTGAGCGTCTTCAAAAATATCAACTAAAAATGAATCCACTTAAATGTGCTTTTGAAGTCTCTTCAGGTAAATTCTTGGGGTTTATAGTATGTCATTGAGGCATTAGCATTGACCAAACAAAGATTGGTGCCATTCTTAAAATGCCAGAACCAAGAAACATCCATAAACTCAAAAGTTTGCAAGGAAAGTTGGCATACATTAGAAGATTTATTTCGAACTTAATAGGAAGATGTCAGCCTTTCAGTCAATTGATGAAAAAGGATGCTCCTTTCGATTGGGGTGAGGGATATAGTAATGCTTTCAAAAGCATTAAAACATATCTCTTGAATCCACCCGTTTTAAAAGCTCCAATTTTAGGACATCCTCTTATCCTCTATAAATCTGCACAAGAGCGCTCATTAGGAGTTTTACTAGCTCAAAAGAATGATGAAGGAAAAGAGAATGCACTCTACAATCTTAGTAAAATATTAAATGGTGCTGAGTTAAAATATACACCAATTGAAAAAATGGGTTTTGCATTAATGTTTTCCATAAAGAAGCTAAGGCATTATTTGCAAGCTCGTTCCATTCATCTAATTTCTCAAGTAGATCCTATTAAATAAATCATGTCAAAGCCAGTTCTATTGGGAAGGTTAGCTAAATGGGCACTTTTGCTACAAGAATTTCAAATTGTTTACATCCCTCGGAAGGTAGTTAAAGGCCAAGCTCTTGTAGATTTTCTTATTGATCATCCAATTCTTGATGATTAGGAGTTTTCTAAAGACTTTTCGGATGAAGATGTTTTCTGTATAGAGCTTCCAAGTCCTTTGAGAATGTTCTTTGATGGAGTAGTTAAACGTAGCGGTACAAGTGCTGGGGTAATTTTCATTAGCCTAGAAGGAGATCTTTTTCCCTTTGCATTCAATTGAAAAGAACTTTGCTTAAATAATATGGTAGAGTATCAAGCCTTGATTCTGGGATTAGAGCTGGCAATCAATATGCAAATGTCAATTCTCAAAGTTTTTAGAGATTCAAAATTGATCATTAATCAACTTCCCATGCTCTATGAAGTGAAGAAAATTGAGTTAATGCCTTATTTCAAGTATGCCTTAAAGTTACTAACTCAATTTGATACCTTCTCAATTGAGCATATTTCACAGAAAGAGAACCAACAAGCAGGTGCTTGAGCTAATTTGGCATCAACACTAGCTGTATCATATGAGGGGATCTAAGTTCCAATTTGCCAAAGAATGGTTATTTCATCATCAATTGAAATTGAAGATGAAGATGAAGTAAATATTGTTTCTATTTATAAAATTGACAAGGATGATTGGTGCTAACCACTCACTGATTATCAAGAATATGAAAAGTTATCGAATGATGTGCGCCATAAAATTGAGGTTAAACGTCGAGCTCTTAGGTTTATATCCTATAAGGGAAGCCTTTATAGACGTTCTTTTAATGATATTCTCCTGCGTTGTTTGGGAGAAGAAGAAGCTGCTAAGGCATTACAAGAGGCATATTTTGGGATAGCTCATCAATCCGGTCCAAAACTTCACATTCAAATCCAGAGGATGGGATACTATTGGCCCATGATGGTTAAGGACTGTATGGATTATGCTAGAAGATGTCATGAGTGACAGTTTCATGCAAATGTAATATGCCAGCTACTTGAACCACTTCATCCTACAGTTGCATCTTAGCCATTTGATGCTTGGGGACTTGATGTTGTAGGGCCTTTAACAAATAGCTCATATGGTCATCTTTATATTCTAGTTGCGATAGATTTCTTCTCTAAATGGGCTGAAGCTATAGCATGCAAAGAGGTTAAGAATGAAACTATTATGAACTTCATTAGAGCAAATATTATTTATTGTTATGGTATTCCTCGTTATATCATAACTTATAATGGCAAAAAGTTTTATAAAAAGGCTATGAACAGGTTATGTGAATAGTTTGGCTTCAAGCAACATTACTCTTCAATGTATAATGCACCTGCAAATGGGTTAACTGAAGCATTCAATAAAACCTCATGCAATCTTCTTAAAAAGATTGTAAGTTGTTCAAAAAGGGATTGGCATGAAAAGATGGGAGAAGCACTATAGGCTTATTGAATTACATATTGAACACCAACACAGGCTACTCCATATTCACTTATTTATGGTGTAGGAGCTGTTCATCCATTAGAACAACAAGTTCTCTCTTTAAGAATTATAATTCAAGAAGGACATTCAAATGAAGAGAATGTCAGCATGCGCCTTTAAAAATTGGAAGCATTGGATGAAAAATGACTTGAAGCTCAACAATGTTTAGAATGTAATCATGCTAGACTATCAAGAGCATTCAACAAGAAAGTGAGGCCATGATCTTTTTAAGTTGGAGATCTCGTTCTTGCCATAAGAAGGCCAATTATTGTGTCTCATCACATGGGGAATAAATTTCTTTCAAATTGGGATGGACCGTATATTGTGCAAGAAGTCTACTCCATTGAAGCATACAAGATAGTAGATAAAGATAGAGTGCGCATGTTGGGCCTATTAATGGAAAATGTAGCTCTTGGCCCACATGAGCTAAAACTATGAACGACATATAAAAAAATAAAAAAATTGAACTACGTTATGACTTAATCCTTCTCAAAAAGGTACATAGGCAGCTTAGTATTTTGCTAAGTTCGGTCATACCAAAAAAAATTTTGAACTACGTTATGACTTGATCCTTTTTAAGAAGGTACATAGACAACTTAGTATTTTGCTAAGTTCAGTCACACAAAAAAAACATACTTTTAATAAATAAATTATGTGAAGAAATGCTATCATATAATTGATATGAATAAGTATGAAACATAATAAGTTTGAAGGGAAAATTTCATAAAAATGAAAAAAAGATAAAAAAAGTCTAAAAAAAATCTAAGGCCTCCACTCAAAGTCTTTCAAATCAGCATGTTCTGTTTCAAGCAAAATCTTAAAGTTCTTGTAAAGAGCATTTCTTCATTAGATCACCAACAGGGGCATCCGCCATTTTAGATATTTCATCATTCATTTTAAAAATATCTCCTTGTCTATCTAGAAGTTCTCTTTTAGCATTCTGCAAGGATACTTCGAGTTCCTTTTTTTTGGAAATAAATTTTTAGAGCTCTTCACTAACTTGGATTAATTCATGTTCAAAGGACTGATGTTTGCTTAAAGCTGCATTCTTCAAAACTTTCATTTCATCATACTTCTCTTTGGGTTTTCCAAGTGTGGCAAGATGTTGGACCTTTGGTGGCTTCCAAAACAATTTGGAGTTCAGTTCCTCAAATTTTTTTATCTTCTCAATGTATTGTTCAAATAGTCACTTTGGATAAGAGATATTAACTTTCTCAATAGATTGTGTCTCATCAAAGACTTTGAATATTTTATTAGCAAAAGAGGAAACATCTAAGAAATTTGCATTAACAATTTTGCTTTGCAAATCTCTCAATGCATAAGCAACAAGTTCACAACAGTGTTTGAAAAGGAAATCTTCCCCATGAAATTGAGAAAGTGTGGAAGGAGCAGCACCATTAGCTGCTGTTGATTTCTCTACTCTTGATGTTGGCAAATTTTCCTTTGGAGCAATGTTAGTTTATGTTGGTAACTAATTTTCAGCCTCCATTCTATCAGCAATCTTGTTAAATGCAGGAGTGCAGTTTATAGAAAATGTACTTTAAAAATATATAAAAATAAAATTTCAAAATAATAATACAATAAATAAATTTTCAAATAAATAAATTTAATAAAAAATTTAAAAAAAAAGAGGAAAAATAAAAAAAGAGAAAAAGGAACAATTTTTTTTTAAAAAAAGGCAGAAGTTTGGCCCCCTCGGACACATTTGTCCCAAATGATTTTAATGATAAAAAGTGGCCAACGGATGGCCATGATTGGTCAAAGGAAATTAAATTGGCCAAATTGAAATGTTTTCCCGGTCGGAAAACTATAATTCTGACTGAAAATCTACGGGCCTATTTAGTTTTGGAAAACATTTTCTGTTTTCCTTTTCCAGTTTTCTTTTCCTTTTCTTTGTTTTTTAGTTTTTCATTTTCCAAAATAGAAAATAGAAAACAAAAAATCATGTTTGTTTGTTGCTTTCCATTTTTCAGTTTTTCATATTTTCATAGGTATTATTTCTAGTGAAATTTATTTTTATAACTTTTAAATTAATATATTAATTTTTATTGTGATTCATATGATTGTGATTAATATTAAATTTATTTATTTTGTTAAAAAATTTAAATTATGCACATTTAATAAATTTTAATAAATCATGTTATTTAAAAAATCAATATGTCTATTGTGTATAATAGAGTTTAAATAAAAAATTATATTTATAATAATTATAAAATATTTGTAAATTCATTCATATTTAATTAAATTCAATTCAAAGTCATGAGATTGTAATGGTAGAGGTGGTGGTGGTGGAGGTGGAGGTGGAGGTGGTGGTGGTGGTGAGATAGAGGTGGAGATGGTGGTGGTAGTGGTGGAGGTTGGTAGAGGTAGAGGTGGTAGTGGAGGTTGCTGGAGGTGGAGGTGGTGGAGGACGAGGAGGTGGTGGTGGAGGTGGAGGTAGAAGAGGTGGTGGAGGTAGAAGAGGTGGTGGAGGTAGAAGAGGTGGTGAGGTGGTAGAGGTTGATGGTGGTGGAGGTGAAGATGGTTGATGTGAACAATCCACAAGTATACAGAGTCGTTCAAGTAGTAGAAATATCGATCCAGGCATCTTTGACATGATAGTTCCCCCAGCTACTGCATCTATGTTCACTCGAACTGAAGGATTGACACCTTTGTAGAATGATTGAACCAAATCCCATGAAAGTATCAATTGAGGTGGGCACTACATTTGAAGATCTTTGAATTTGTCCTAACTCTCATAGAAACTCTCATAATCTCTTTGGTAAAAAGAGTTGATTTCATTTTGATCTTCAGTACTTTCACTGGTAGGAAGTACTTGTTGAAAAAGGCTTTGTAAAGCTCTTGCCAAGCGTTAATGGAGTTGGATGGCAAGCTTAAAAACCACCTCTTTGCTCTATCCATAAGGGAAAATGAGGTGAACTACTTCAAGCTGCACTCTATTTACCTTGAAAGTTGAGCAGTACTCCAAGAACTGAGTCATGTGACCAATCAGATCCTCGTATGGTAAGCCGCTAAATTGTGAGTTTTTGATCATTTGGATCATGGCAGGCTTGATCTCACAATCGGTGTTTGGTCCCCTTGAACATTAGGACTCACAAAATCTCTCATGGTCCCCTGCCCATTTTGTCCATTTTGAGCTGCTTGCTACCATGGAGGCTGATTTCTTTCTTCCTCCCTTCTTTTCATCCTGCTACTTTGATATTTTCTCCTTATGCATACTATCTTTTCAACCTTAAAATCAAGTGGTATTAACGGGGGCTCCTTGTTTGCTTGCATAATATGTTGTGTGCATATGCTAACATAAATCCATGCAACACTATAAACACAATAAAAACAACAAAAAAAGAAAGAAAAAAAATGACTAAATCAAACAACACTATTTTCTTAACAATATCAATTTTGGCAATCCCAGGCAACGGCGCCAAAAACTTTATTCTAACAATCAGCAAGTATACGAAATCATCCAAGTAGTAAAAATATTGATCCCATTGAGATTGTAAATTGACTATTGAATTACTCAAATTGTTCGTTTGTTTAGACACCGAAAAATGGTTTTTGAAATAAAGTAAACTAAAAAATTGAAAGCTAATGTAAAGAATCATAATCTAAGAAAATGTTAGGGTTCTGAAACTTAATCTATCCTTTTAAAGATGTAATTAATCTCTAAGTTAATTCAAACCATAGTTCATTATGCAAGCAATCTTAAAAATCATATATCTTCCTCTCAGACAAACCTATGGTTAACCAAGTAGGTTGACAACTTATATTTACATATCTCACTTACTAAGTGTTCCATTAACCCAGTTTAAAGCTTAGCTCTTTAACATTATTAACCATCTAAGTATCTCTTAACTAAATAGACAATTAATAGGTTATTTGCTTCTTTTCTCAATGAAACCTATCTCCCAATCAAGTCTCATCATCTAGATTCAAACAAAGGGTGGCCAATCAATTGAGGACATTAAGTAAAGCAATAACTAATGAACTATGTTTATTAACTTAGAGTAAATTATATTGATCACTTGGTTGAATTGATTTAAGAACCCTAACTAGAAAATCTAGCCAAACATATTAAGAAGAGTAAAAGATGATGAATGAGGAAAAAGCAATTCCGTTATTATGAAATTTAGATTGAAATAAAAAAAAATAACAGAATAAGAAAACCCCCTAGAATGGAAGCCTCTGCTCTTCAGTCTTAAAATAAACCTATTCTAATTAAATGAAAAGAACTAGAGAATTCTAGTTTTTATTCTTAAAAAATGATGTAAAAACTAAAACAAAGAGCAGAGGCCTATAATTAATTAAATTTTAGGTTAGAAATTATTTAGGCCCACTTCGCTAATTTAGACATTGACCCACTTAGTTTAATTAAGAATTAAATTAGTCATAACCCACTAATTTAAGCCTTTTTTTCCATAAATTGTTGACTGAGGATCATTTTAGAATTAAAATATGTAGAACAAAGCCCACTAATTTAAACTTTCATAAATTGTGGACTTAGGCCCATTTTAGAATTAAAATACATAGATTTAGGCTTATTTAAATTAAAATTGGATAGGAATTAGGCCCATTAGTTCTTTTAGGCTCACTTGTAAATTAAAACATTTAGATTTCGCCCATCTAATTAATATCAAATATATATTAGACTAACTTAGGGATTGAATGCTTTGAATGAATGCATTATTTGTATGCTTTTCATATGACTAGTTGTCTTGGAGTTAATTTTTAAAATTAGGGTTTGATATGAAATTGCATGGAAATAGGGAATAATTTAGTAATTAATAAAGTAATTCTAAACAAACACGAGACTAAAAGAAGTTAGTATTCCGTACCAAGAATCTACTCCGTGTAGTGCTAACTCTTTTTTAGGGAATCGAGTTACAACCACCTTTGATTTATGTTCTTTAGAATTATTTTATTCTTGCATTCATTTTTGCATGTCCCAATTAGCCGATGGTGTTGGTTTATGGTCCCTTGATTCCACTACCTTCCCAGGATTCTAAATTGGCTAACTATCACTCTTAACCTTAACTCGGTTCAAAAGAAACTACCAAACTCCTATGACCAGAGTCTGTAGCCCAAGTCCTAAATGAGGGTAGTCTTGTCTTGAGTTTGCAAAGGATGTTGGGCCCCTTTAACTTTGGCCTGTAACTTAAGTCTTAAAGGAGGGCATCTTGCTAAAGGAACCTTCACCTTTTCATCGAACTTAGCACATGTAGTGGCTTAATAACTTTCCCTAGGATTTACCCAAAATGCCTGTGTTTGTTGCGATGAGGTATTTCTATTTATCAAAGCCCAAGCCCATATTTTAGAAGCCCATTTGGGTAAATAAAGATTGGGCTAAATTTTTATACCTAGAAATGTTGTTTTTATGCTTTTATTGCTTTGAGAGATTTGGCATGCACATCGGTTCTTGATATCCCCTATTGATATTAAGGCTAAGACAAAAAATCCTAGAAAAAAAGACTCACCATTGAATTCATGTGTGGGAGAAATATGGTTAGAAGGATGTATATTGTACACTTGACTTGTTACTTTTACTTGATCCTTGTATAGCAAGTACATCATGCATACATACATACATGCATTTCATGCATCATACTGATACCTTATTTTGTAGCCATCATAGATTCATTTGGGTCATCTTGTGTTTGGGAATGGAGAGGCAGTAGACTAGAGAGAACCACTTTAAGCCCAAAGTCAATAGCAAAAGAGATCATTCAAAGCTTAAAGAAGAGTCCTATCAACCCGCTTTACTTAAAAGCACCACTAACTCTGACTAGGAAAGCAGAAGAGATAGAATAAAAACAAGGAGGAAATTAGACCTTAGAGGACAGTAAGGGAGCATTGATAGATTATATGAGAGCCATGATGCAAGATGAGCTGAGATAAGCACTAGTTAGGTTAATGCCACCTCTTGCAGCTGCATTAGCACCTGCTGCTAGTATACCTCCTACTGCTGCTATTCCACCTGTTGTGGATGCTCCGCCTGCTACTGCCACTCTTGGTGATAATATAGGAGGTCAACCATTAAATACTACTAGAAATGTGCCCATTGGGGAAGTGAAGCTAGAAGATGTTGAGAACTATATGGTCGAGAAAGCAAAAACAAAATCACTAAATATGGTTGACTAAAAATTGCAAGAACTTGAGTCTAAGCAAATGCAAGTGTTGACTAAAAAATGTCCAAGATAAAAGAGTTAATGAGAGGGCAAGGCATTGGTTATTCATTTGATTTCGATGATATATTGAGCATGAAAGATGATAATTAAGCTGCCTAATAAATTTAAAATGCCTTAGCTATAGAAGTTTAATGATTCTTAAGATCTGAGGATATACCTTAGCCAATATTCAACTGCTATGAGTACCACTAAACCTCTCTTATCAGTGGTCACAAAGTTATTTATGTTGTCCTTGGAGGGTATAGTTGTAAATAGGTACTATAGGTTGGAGAAGTCTGTTCGAACTGACTATAAAGAATTGTGCACAACTTTCCTAAAGTAGTATGAGCATAATATCAAGTTAGAGATGTCTATCAGAGACGTAGAGTTGACTAAGTAGAAATCGAATGACTCATTCTAGGACTTTTTAACAAGGTTCATGAATACAACATGGTTAATGAAAAATAAACTAGCTGAGAAAGATCATGTTAGGATAAGTGTTCAAAATGTTTCATCTAATCTAGTTGAAAGGTTGTAGATGATGAATCCTAAGACGTTTATGGACTTGTATGATAATGGTTTGTAAGCAGAAGAGATTGAGGATGAAAAGAAAAACACAAGAAGTATAGTAGGAAAGAATTACCAAGCTGGGGGCATGCAACAAGGAAACATTAGTCGAGTTACAAAGGTTCATGCAGTACAACAGATTAGGAGATTCTCAAACTTTAACTAACCCTTATCAAAAGTCCTGGAGCGCTTAGTGCAAAAGGGTTTACTTTGACCTTTAATCAATATAAAACCATTAAGCCCAAATAGCCCAAGATATGACCTAAGTAGTTACTGCAACTTCAACCAAGCCATTGGACATTCCACAGACAGTATTCGCCTGAAAAATAAAATCCAAAATCTCATAAAAGCTAGAAGAATCCTAGACCCAGAAAATCCAATAACTAAAAGCAATCCATTCCCAAACTACAAACACAATGATGATCAATTCATGAATCACCAAAGAGGAAGTGCTAAATTCCTTTAAAGATCTAAGCGTGAAGCCCATAGGGATACAAAGAAGATTAAAAAGCTTGTAGTTCCTAGCTATCTACAAAGAGGAACTGAAGAAGAGGTGAACAAGAAAATCACCGAGGAAATGAAAGAATAGTTATGATGTCTACCATATGAATGACAGCCATCATGAGACTTAGTATCCTTATCATCTAAGATTCAAAATAATCTTTTTATTGTTTTCTTTCAATAACATTTCAATTTCCTGAGAACTTTTATTTTTAATGGTCGATGATATCAGTTCTGATTATGCTTATTTGTGTAATGTGCATCTTGATGGTACTGTGCATCTTGATGGTACTGTGCATTATGATGTTGATCACATCTGCATATTTGGCATGAATTCAATTCAATTAGATTCATTCAATATGGGCACGAATGAAAATTCAAAGAACATTCCTATATCACATGATATAACTTCTGAGAAGAAAGAAAATTTGAGAAAATATAAAAAAGAGAAAAATAAAGAAAAATAAAGAATGAATAAGTTCGTTGGCTAGAAAATATGAAAGGGTTAGCTAACTAAAAATTAAAGAAGCAAAAGTGAGAGAAAAATAATTAGTTAGAAAATCCAAAAGGACTAGTTAATAATAACAGTTGTATCATGTGATGTAATGGATGTCCTCATTTTTTCCCTAATAAATGAATAAAGTTGAATTTGAAATTTTTGTTCAAATATCACATATTTGTCTTTATCATATTGCATAAGTATTTAATAGGAAAGAAAAAAATATAATGAAAGCTAAAAAATTAGAGCTATGAGATCACTATTCTAGTTATATTTTCTCTTATTCTCATCGCTATGTGATTCTATTAAATCTATTATCCTCTTATACCTTGAGAACCTAGGTGTCTTAGTAACTCACATTACGGCCCATGCCTTGCAGCTATCCTTAATCATTGCATTAGCATCAAGCCTCATATTCTACTTAAAAGTATTTCGAAGAGCAAGTTTAGCTGATTTTAGTATCAAAATTTTTTTTATCAGTTTGCCGACTCCTCTATAATCTTTAATGCATGAGATAACAACTAATGGGGTTAGATTAACAGCAGTAGTGAACAAACTGAGTTTCTTCAGCAATCAAAGCTTTAAAAAATTTAAAATTAAAAAACGAAGCCCGCTGAGTTAAAAACTCGTAAAGGCAGCTTAGGCAAAAGTTAGGGCTAGCTTGCTAAGTTGAAAACCCGAGAGGGCAAATTAGACAAAAATAAAGGCATAAAGAAAGAGGAAAAAAATTAATTGTACACATGAAGAAAAAGAAAACTGTAGGAATAGCATTGATAAATTCATTCAGAATGGCATTGACTCTATTCTCTATGATCCCAGTGACACTATCTCAATGAAGGAAAACTATAAAAAATTGGCGCAATTTGGTGCAAACAGTTAATCTGCATTCAAAGATTGAAGATGGAACACTGAAGTATAAGTGTCAACGAAACAGTTTTGAGGCAAAAAGAAGTAAACTACAAGCAATAACACAACCTAGTCATCTGTCTAATGAACTGTATTAGAAGCTCTAACATAGAAAGTATCAATATCGAAACGTCCAAGGTTCAAATCTGCAAGTTATTGACGAAGTATCTCATTCTCATGCTCTAAGCTATTCATATAACTCTGCTCCATAGAAAAAATAGTTAGAATATACATATCATGCACATCATGCATACATCTACATATACTTGTTGTAAAGTACTTACTTGCCAGTTGTTTGTAACCTGCATAGTGAATAGCCTCTGAGATGAGGCGAGGCACTTGAAATGTAAATTTTACTAACATTAGCAATTTGTGTTGCAATTCATGTAAGTAAATGGTCTATAACACTCACATGTTAAGCATCTGAAGAAGAGAATATATGAGGGGTGATGCTATCATATATTAAACTAGCAAAGAAATATCATCGACAGTAATACACGCAGAAGCCTCATCCCAAGTAACTTCAGGAGGCTGGATAGGAGGCTCAGACTCCTCAAACTCAGTATCTATCTCCATAACCTCATCTGGTGCATGATCTAGAATACCATTTGGAGCATCAACAAGAGGAGAACCTACCCCCATAAAATGTGAAAGTGAAAGATAGTCAATAATATAAGGAGTAATGAAAGAAAGAGTGATGATAAGCGTACCTCAAATGGATCAACAGGAATCTACTTCAAGAGATGCTCTTGAATATACCTTTGATAGCCACGAGAAAGCTCAAGCAAAGATGAAGCATCAAATCCTTGAAAAGACTCTCTTAATTGATGACCAATCAAAGCAGAATTCTAGAATATTGAGACCAAGATAGGGTATGGAATGTGATGATAAAAAGGTCTAGCATATCAGTAATACACCTGCTGACCATAAAAGGGAAGAATGCACTCGAAACTTGAAACTAATGCACTCTAAAACTCCTCTAATCATGAAATAAATGTTAGTGATATGCACTAGGTCAATCATGTATGACCATGTTTTGACTTTATCATTTTATTAATAAAGAGACATTTTCATTAACATTTTTGTATTATGATAATTACTTGAATAGTTAATTCTTCTTAAGGTCATCAAGTATGTGACTTGATAGTAAAATCCTTTGACTAAATATGAGTTCTATTCAAATTATCTATAGTCATAATAATGAATTAAGACTAGTACGATGTTGATTGATGATTATATTTTACTAATCATGAATATGTGATATTAAGTCAACTCTTAGGTACTATTTAGAGAAATGATGAACTAGATTGACCCACTATAAGAATACTACATAGATAATTGTCATATGTAATTCTCATAACAATAATATTGATTTAGTCCTCTGACCTTGAAATCACTATAGATTTTTACATAACTATATTGTATTTTGACACAATCTAGCATTGTCTTTAATAGGATGATGAAATAGGTTGTTGTTGGATATGAAATGAGTTATGTGAGGAATGTGAGTGATTGAGAAGGAATTTGTCCCTCATTTAATCTGAGTAAGATATCTATGGGCCCCTTGATAAGATAGACTGAGGAAAATGCATGACCATGCTAAAGTGAATTAATAAAGAGTTATCATTCTCATTCTACTTGGAATCAAGAAATAATATGATTGAATTGTATAAGGATGATAGAAACTATGCCTTATATTCAATCAAGATATCGTGTGACAAAGGAACTACAATATTCACTCTAAATTAGATTATGCCAGATTATCAACCTTTCACATAACTTAGGTAGTCACAATGTCTTGCTAGAGGCTGCTTAAGACTTGTAGGTCTAAATTAAGATTTTAAACACACTGCCAACGTTATGTGCCTAAAGGGTCACACACTTAGAACAGGCCCAAAATGAATATGGGTTTACCAGGCCTAGTAAAATTCTGTTGAAATAAATAAATATAAATTTGTGTGTGTGTGTATATATATATATATTTACTTATTTTATTTAAGGTAATGGTTATCTTAAATAAATAAGAAAATATTTCTTTTTGGTATTTAAGCCAAATCAGGATTAAAAGGTGGTATATACCAAAAATGTTTTGGTAAGTGAAACCCTAATTAAGAAGTCTATAAATATATCATATTCTCTAGGGTTTCACATGCTTTTACATTGTAAAAGGAAATTCATTTTCGCCAAAAGGCAGAGAAAGACACATAATCAAAAGTGAGACTTTTGAGAGTTAGAGTGCCAGTACACATACATTTCGTTTTGATTCAAGGGCTATTCATGTGGATACTTATGGAGGACATATTCATTTGGAGACATCTTAATCCACCTAAGAAATCTAAAAGCTCAAGGTAGGGTGTCACCGGAGTAAACCCCCTCTTTTCCTTCCAATAATCTTCCCTATTTCTGCATTTGTGTTAAGGATTTTGAAAACCCTAAATCAATAAATTAATGGAATTATATGGATCCTAGTTTGGGTTTGTGATTACAAATTTTAATTTTTTGCTGCATTTTGTATCATGAAACTTAACAATAAGACCTCTAACTCCTAAACCTTTTTTTGCAGGAGATGTTGGGAAAAGAAATGAGGCATCAATGGAAATGATAGAAAGATAAACTCAGCCTTAAGTCACAACTTCAATGCAAAGTATCATGACCTTTATGATTAGAGACATCATTACCATAATCAAGAAGGGGAAAACAAAAGAGAATGAAGAAGGGAAAAAACCAACACAGTAAGAACATGCAAGAAGGTAAACACCAATCATTCATTAGAATATCATCCCATGTGACAAACATCTTGACAAATACTCAAGGGAAGTAACACTACTCTGTCTCCTTAGATTCTGCAATAAAGTAAATTTTAATAAGAAAATTCATAAATTGAAAATAAAACTCATTCATTTCATGAGACAATTTATGAAAACATATCTCATGAATTTTGACCTTAATGGCTTTCTTTTATGAGCTTCGCAGAATTCAAATATCCAATTAATAACTTTAATCAAATTAATGCTCACTTTGCACTCGAATGAGGGGAAGAATACACAAAAATAAAATTTGTAGACCTAAAGCATAAATTGCTTGGATTTTAGAGCATCAATTCAACCTTTTGAATAATAAGTGTGCATCCAGTCTACTCCAATGCTAAAAATTAGTATGAGTACAAAATCCCTTGACGGTATCCATGCTGAGTAATACAAAAAGGTGGGAGAATACTAAAAGGAGAATCAAAATGAGAGCAAGTGCCAAAAGGCACTTCTAATCTACTTCAATGCTAAAAAATGAGTAAGAGTATCAACGTGAAGCCTCTGCCGATATCCATGCTGAGTAATATGAGAAAAGCAGGGGAATTCTAAAAAAGGACCACGTTAAAAGCTGCTCAATTTACTCTAATCCTCTAAAAAGAGTATGAATATCTAACAGACCTTTCCAACAGTATTCACACTGACTGATATGAGAAAGGCGAGGGAATATTTGGATAAGGAAGTAAAGCACATCAATAACTTAAAAACTATTTTAATACTCAAAATTTGATATGTTTATGCCTAATTCTCACAAGTTTTTTCTAGTGAGTTCACCCTAAATTTAGGTGTGAAGGTCAGCTCTTTGCTTATTAAAATAATATGCTTTCAGCATAAGATGGTTAACGATACCTCTGACTTTTGCAAATTGCAAATAAAGGATAGTCATGAAAAATCAAAATTAGTAAGATTCATTGAATCACATGACCTCATGATAAAATGATGAATTTTCTCATGAAATTTTTAAGATTATAATGTATTTTCTATGCATTCATCACATTGAAATTAACTTCAATAAGTCTTCAAGAGTTGCAATCATAGTAGTCAAATTCAAAAGAAGATACACCCAATATGTAACATTAACACCAGCACCACCAATGTCCCATACAACAAAGTTGATATACACACAACACGCTTCAATCTTACATTGACCACTGTAAATCAAGCACTGGCCACATCTACTATCAGATAGCAAAAATTCAGAATCAACCATTAGAAATCCAAAATCGCTAGACAATACATTTCACTTAGATGCTGCATGGCAGCTAGACAACATATTTCGCTTAGACACTGTGTGGCACCTAGGCATCACAATTTGCTAGACGCTCCATAGGACCTATAGAACTTTTTTTTATAACTTGCTAGATACTCCACAAGACCAATAGCACTTTAAATCACTTTTTTCTAAATGTTCCATAGGAAATATAGCAAAAATTATAGTCACTAGATGTTCCATAGGAAATATAGTGCAATTAGCTGGACACTACACAGTAGTTATAGCATCACATCACTAAATGTTCCAAAGAAAATATAGCGAAAGTCATATCGCTAAACATTCCACAAGAAATATACTAAAAATTATTTCTCTAAATGTACTACTAGAAATACAACAAAAATCACAGTCACTAGATGTTCCATAGCAAATATAGTACAATTAGCTAGACACTACACAGTAGTTATAGCATCACATCGCTAAACATCCCATAGGGAATATAATGGAATTCACCAATCATAATTCACTAGATGTTCCACAAGAAATATAGTGAAATTTTCTTGATGTTGCACAGTAGCTAAAGTGACTATCATGAATCTGCAGTTAATCACAGACGAAGAGCCTCAAAACATTCAGGTAAGTTTCCTAACTTTTTTCTTTGAAATTGTGTGCTTATTAGTTTTGCTGCAATTTGTCAAGCAAACGTCGACAAAAGGGGGCAACTGTAAGCACCCAATTTCTGGATGATTTCAGTTTGGATACGATAGAATACCCAAAGATGAAAATTGACTGTGAAATTGGATTTATTATTTTTTATTAAATTGTAAATTATTTTTAGGACTCATTTTAAAATTTTATTTAATTTTTCAAGAAAATAAAAATATATAAAAATAAATTTTCAAAATAATAATACAAAAGATAAATTTTCAAATAAATAAATTTAATAAAAAAATTAAAAAAAGAGGAAAACAAGAGAAAAAAAAGAGAAAAAGAAGAAAAAAAAGAAAAGGCCCAAAGTTTGGCCCATTCGACCAAATTTTGTTCCAAATGAGTTTAATGGCCAAAAGTGGCCATACATGCAGTTGTTATACCATAGAGCCATGTCCATGTTCCAAGATGGACCAAGAGTCAATACACATGTGAGACAAAAAAAATGCGGTTCTCTGTTTTTTTTTGTCATAGCCCTTAACGTCACCGCAGTGGTAAAGGTTGTAGTGCAGCAACTAAACGATTTTTCCATGTAAAAGAAGCCTTTGACTAGTTAATAACTTTGCAATTCTATTATTATTCAATTGTGGTTATGGAAGATTGCTAAATACTGTTGCTTTACATCTTTGTTTCTATTTCTACTTATCTCCAACTATTTTCACTTGCTCTCGCATAGCCAAAGCTGTTGCAGCGAATCGCAGTCCTCGTCTTGATTCACTGCTTGCAACTCCACCACCCAGTCCTTGTCTTGATTCAGATACCAACTTTGAATTCATTTCTCCTCTTATAAATCTTAAATTCCAACCACCTTTCACAACTTCTTCTATCATTCAAGAAAACCAAGAACACAAACAAACAATGGTTATGGCATCGCGTAATTATATATATAATGAATTTGTAGGCAATTACTAATGAATTTGTAGGCAAATACTAATGAATTTGTAGGCAAATACTAATGAATTTGTAGGCAATTACTAATGAATTTATAGGCAAATTACGAATGAATTTGTAGGTAAATACCAATGAATTTGTAGGCAATTACCAATGAATTTGTAGGTAAATACTAATGAACTTGTAGGCAAATATTAATGAACTTAAGCTAAGTTTATAAGATAAAACATGTAAATTCATTAATTTTCACTTACAAATTCATTCATTTTCACTTGCAAATTCATTGGTCTTTTTGAACCTGAGCTACTTGGTTTGTAGGTGAATACTAATGAATTTGTCGGCAATTACTAATGAATTT
>CATIWM010379289.1:0-16076 GCA_949671775.1 Mallotus repandus
GACATTGCCTTTGAAGCTCCTTAAATCTCTCCCAAGCTGAATAGATTTTCTTACTTCCATTTTGCTTGAAAGTTGTAATCTCATTACGAAACTTGGCGGTCTTATGTGGTAGAAAATACTTGTGTAGAAATGCTTGTTTCAGTTTGTCCCATGTTGTGATTGACTCACTAGGGAAACTAGCAAGCCATATTTGTGCTTTATCCTTGACTGAAAATGGGAAAAGCCTAAGCCTTATTGCATCATCAGTCACTTCATTGATCTTGAAGGTTGCACACACATTAAGGAAAGTTAAAATATATGCATATGGGTCCTCTTCTTGTAAACCTCCAAACTGATTATTTTGCACCATTTGAATGGTGCTTGGCTTGATTTCGAAGTTATTGTTGTCAATAGATGGAGCCATAATCCCTCCAAAACCACCCGTTATGTCGAGCATGGCAAAATTGCCTAATGTCCTTCTCGTCAGTTCAGCCATTATATTTAATTCCTGTTGATTCACACGTCGATATCTTCGATCCCTGCGTAAAGCACATAAAGTTAATTCAATTTCAAGATCAAAGTATAAAGTATTATCACTAGTAATTCTAGTTAGCATCTCAAAAAGTCAAACCTCAATCAAATAAACAAAAATTACAAATTACAAAACTTATAAAAACAAATAAAATTAAGGCCTAAAACAACCTTTCTCTATCCTAAATTAATAAAAATTACTACATAAATTCCCCAGCAACGGCGCTAGAATTTGTTTAGAGGTCAAATTATATTACCTTAGTCTCTAAGACTTAGTATAGAGCAAGTGGGGTGTCGAACACTCGGGAATTTAAAATAAACTTTATATTAACCGAATAGATACTAAGATAGATAGGTAAAGTAATATCAGAGTAATAATAATTTACTAAAACTAATAAATAAATCTAAATCATTAATTAGCAACCAAAAATGCTAAAGGAAACTATAGACAAACAAAATCATGCATGAGAGAATTGCAATTCAAAATCAATTAAAAACTTTAGATTTTTATTATTATACAACATATTAATTGGAAATTAGTTTATAAACTCCAAAAGCAATTCTCATTGTCAATTGGAGGCATTTCCTCTTAGAGTCCATAAACACTCTCTTGTTGTTGCAGAGATAAGAGAAAACCGAAAAGATATTACACTAAGTTTTATTCCCTTAAGATGAATTCCTTGTCTCCAAGTGATATCCAATTCTTAAGTAATTTTAATTACGTTCCACCAAATTACCCCAACTCTCATTGTGAATATTTTGATTAACAAGTTACATATGATTATCAAACACACATAACACAATTTGCACTAATTAAAATTAAACCACAAATAATATAAGATAAAAATACAATTCTTAAGATTGATTCATCATTGTAATTCTCATACAAATACTTAACCAAGATACATGATTAAAGAGTAACAGGAGAGAATAAAATACAACATAGAAAGAGAAAAGCAAAGATTGAGTGAACAAAACCCTCTTCTATGTCTTCTAAGGCTTGCTTGATGTAGAATAATATTCTCTTCCTTTTTGGCTATATCTTCTTCAAAGTTGTCAAAACTAGAACTTTTATAATGATTTCTAAACTAAGATAAAGGAAACTAATAATTGTTCATATACATCTCTAAAACAAAGCCAAACATATGTATTTATAGATTTCTTAAGGCTGCAATTCATGTCCCTTTCGAAAGGATGCGAAAATGAAAGGATGCATTGAAGAGGCACGTTGGTGCCGAGTCGTCACTACTGTGCCGAGTCGTCACTGGAAGCATCTATTACAAGCCGTCACAATGGTGATGACTCGGCATCGAATCCTTATGTCACGAGTTGTTCCAATGGTGACGACTCATGACTCTTCACTAAGGCTCCATCTTGACTTCACATGCTCCATACTTCATTCTAAACAATTTCAAGTCCTTTCTATGCACGATTTGAGCCTAAAAGCATATATAAAACACAAAATCAATATAAAAATAAAAGAAGTAAAAACAACACTTGTATCATCAAATAAACATCACAAATGTAACAAAATTAAAATAAATCAAACTTTAACTACCCTAAAGAACTATGCATATTTGCATTATATCATATGGTTATGCAACTCTAAAGTTGGACATGTCCAAGGCTTATGACCGTATAGAGTGGAATTTCATAACAAGCATAATGGAGCATATAGGGTTTCCTGTCCACTGGATTTTTTAGGTTCAGATGCACATTTCTTCGATGAAATATTCTATTTTGTTTAATGGAGGCGAGTTAGGTCCGGTTCTTCCCTCTAGAGGGCTTAGGCAAGGTTGCCCTTTATCCTCTTTATTGTAGAGACATGAGAGCAGGGGATGGATCCATGGGTGCAAAATTGCTCGGCATTCTCCTATAATTTCGCATCTTTTTTTTTGCCAATGATAGCCTTCTATTCTTTAAGCCTAACGCTGTTGAGAGCTTGAGAATAAAAAGAGTGCCTTGCTATGTATGAGAAGGCTTCTGGTCAGATGGTGAACTTTAGTAAGTCTTCCATTCAATTCAGTAAAAATATTGCCGATTCTGAGAAGGATGAGGTTTGCCGAACTTTAAATGTGGAGATGAAAGACAGTCCTGGTAATTATTTGGGACTCCCCTCTTGTGTTGGTCATAATAAGCAAAAAAATTTCTCGTTCTTAAAGGAGAAGCTTTGGCCTAGATTGCATCATTGGCAGAGTCGCTTCCTCTCTAGAGCATGGAAGGAAGTTCTAATCAAGACAGTGGCTCAGGCCCTACCAACCTTTGCTATGAGTATTTACTTAATTCCTTTGCAGCTTTGTGTGGAGATGGAACAGATGGTTAACGCCTTTTGGTGGGGTAGCAATCAATCTGATTCTCGGGGAATTTGATGGTCAAGTTGGGATAAGTTGTATGTTCAAAAGCAGTTTGGAGGCATGGGCTTCCGAAAACTTCATGATTTTAATCTTGCTATGTTGGGTAAAAATGGTTGGCGTTTGTTTTCTCAGCCTTAGTCCCTTGTAGCTTGGTTGTTTAAGGCCCGCTATTATCTAGAATCTGATTTTCTCAACACCAAAGCTCGCAATAATCCTAGCTACGTTTTGTCTAGCATCCTTGCTTCTCAGCAGTTGCTTAAGGAAGGTGTTCGATGGCGTGTTAGGAGGGGTCATTGAATTAATGTTTGGACTGAGCCCTAGTTACCTGATTCTTCGAATCCTTTCATATCCTCGCCTTGTCCTCTGGGTATAGAGTTCGTTAGTGTTAGCAGTCTGATGAAAGTCGATGAGGTGGCATGGGATGAGGATATTATTTGTGATCTTTTTAATACCAGGGACCAAAGTCAAATTCTAAGTATCCGTCTGAGTACTCGATCTGTTAATGATTCTATCATATGGTGTTTCGATAAACAAGATCTCTATACAGTGAAAAGTGCATATAATCACTTGAGGCTTCAGGCAGCTATTAATGTTTCTAACTCGAACTCAGGGGTGTGGCGTCGACTTTGGGCTTTAAATCTTTCCCCAAAAGTTAAAAATTTGATTTAGAGGGCATGTAGTAGTTGTCTTCCAACTAAGCAAGGGTTGATCATTAGGAGAGTGAATGTAGATCCTCTTTGTCCAGTATGCTCTTCTGTTATGGAGACAAATTCTCACATATTTCTTTCTTGCCCCTTCGCTAAAAGCTACTGGCGTTTAATTTATTTGCAGTCTATTGCTGATTCTAGTAGTTCTATTTTTGAATGGTTCTTTGTTTTGGTTCAACATATGCAGTTGGATAAGATTTTGATTGTTGGTATGGTGTTATGGGGTCTCTAGAATGAAGTTTGTTGGCATAATAAACTCCAAACAGCTGTCCAACTTCTAAATTTGGTCAATTCGTTTTTATTCCAATGGCAAGCGGTGTGTCATGTCAAGTCTAGAGATCAAATGCCAAACACAGATGAGGGGATCATTCATTGGAAAAGGCCTTGTTCAGGTTGATACAGGTGTAATGTGGATGAAGCAGTCTTTGCTGATATTGGTAAGATTGGATTTGGATGGATTTTGCGTAATGATATGGGTGAATTCTGTACTGCAGGAAATGATAGTTGTGTTGATCCAGCTGTTCTGCTTCTAACTGAGGCCTTAGGTTTGCATGAGGCACTTAGTTGGCTTAAGAGACATCAGTCATAGAAGGTTATTATAGAAACATATTCCCTGAAAGTAGTGCAGGCCCTCAAAGCTGCTCAAGCTAACAATCAAGTTGTTGGTTTAGTTCTTGATGATTTTAAATCTCTTTTAGGAGAATTGAAAAATTGTGTTGTGCATTTCGTTAGGAGATCAGCGAACTCTGTTGCTCATCTGTTGGCTAGAGCAGCAGGTTCAAATTCAGGTTTCATGGAGTGGTGTTCCTCCCCTCCTTCTTTTATTTGTAATGCCTTGAATTGTGATTCCCGTCAGCCATGAAGTTTATGTTTCTTCAACAAAAAAAAACATAGGAGCACAATCTACACGTGATATGGACACAAAATGTTTTTTTTTTTTTTAAGAAAAACGCAGCTACTACTGATGTCTTAAATATACTCGCCTCCACGAGGGTGGCCTCCTAAAGGGTAAGCGGGAACAGTGGTTCCAGCCATGGGCTGGTTTGCATGAGTCCTAACCGCAGGCTCCGTAGGGCCATATTGAGTTCCTACCATAGTTGGGCGCTGGTGCTGGTGATGCTGGTTGTGTTTCAACTTATCTGCAGCATGCATGGCTTTGGCCTGATGCAACTGCATCTTCGCCTGCGCTTCTTTTGCCTTCCTACGCTCCTTTGCTATCTCTCTTTGTTCCCCCGTCCTGGCTGCCGCTTTCTCTACCTGCAAGCTTGTCAACAAGATCAACATAATAAATCTCACGCTGAACAAATGTATTAAGTCCAATTACTATATACGTGATAATTGATGTTTTACAATTAATCAAAATTGATCCTATATTATATAAAATAAATTCAACAATTATCTGAACTAACAACGATTCGTTGTGTGATAAGGATTTTCAATATTTTATGTCTAACTAATAAAAATGTAACACATATATTATATATTATAAGAATTTGACCATTGAATTCAAAGCATCTAGAGCAGATAACAAACAAAACACTGCAACTGAAAACTTGGTTGTTTCTATCTCTGGGGAAGACCTATATATGCAGAGGTATTTACATGATTGATGTGGGTGAAAGAAATAGAAAAAGAAAGAAGAATGAAATACCTTTTCGTCAACTTTAGCTTTGCAGATGGTTATGTGCTCTTTGGCGGCACTGGCCAGGTTGCTGATTTTCTCCTTTGCTGATTGCATTTTTCTACTTGCTCTTTGGTTTCTATATATGAGTTTTGCTTTGTATAAACAATGTTTCTACAGATGAGTTAAAGATGAATTGGAGATTAATTTTTTTGTCTCCTATCAGGATCCTTATGTGCATATAAATATAAAGGACACCGAACGACGCATGATTTCTTCGAAAACGGATTGGATTCAGCCACGAATTTTCCACGTGCCATACATGCAACTGCTATAACTTCCCTTATGACAAGTGCCTCCATCAAAGACGTGTATAAAGAAAGACAAAGAATCTCCATTAATAACAATTTTTTTCCAATAGATATATTCTATTAAAAATAAAAATAAAAGAGAAATTGATTCGTTCTATCCTCAATTTAATTTTATTTTTAAAATTATTCAAATTGGCCCTTCAATTTTTTAATTTATACTAATTCTATCCAAACGGTAATAGATATGAGACAGAGCTAAACTGGCATTTTTACATGGTTTAAAAGCATTTAACATGATAAAAAGTGTCTTACGTGGCCATCTCAACTGATCAATTTTATTCTTAACTTTTTAAATTGTATCAAATTTATTCAAAAGACAAATAAATTTCAAGATTTTTTAAAATTATTTTCATAATTATTTAATTATGCATATAAAAACTATTTAGTTATAATTGAAAATTAAAATTCATTGACTCAATTTAATTTTTAGTATTGAATTATGATAATAAATTATTTTCTTTTAAAAATAAAGTAAAATTAAAAATTAATTTAAATTTTAATATTGTAAATATTTTTAAAGGATTAAATATAAAATAAATAAAAAATAAAAGAATCTTTAGTAATTAAAAAGAGAGAGGCCTCCCGCCATTTATAATGGCAAGATGCCTATGTGACAGCTATTTTTTGCTTTTTTTTGGGAGAACTGAGAAAAAAAAAATTGTCATTTTTTATTTCACTATTTGAAAGTTAAATTTTTTTTAACTAAATCACCACAAATTGAATATTTGTGTTAAAATAACCAAAAATTGAAAAATAATTTATTTTTTACCTTAAAATAAAATAAATCTACTAATAGCTCTTAAATTATCTAGGTATAACATGTGTTTCTTAATATAATTTTTGAAGTTTAAAGCGAACTTTAATTTTTTTTTTTAATAGAGAAGTTATATGACCTAAATATTGATGGACTATACATTAGGGGCAGTCATTTCCCTTTAATTGACAACGATAGAATTCGAACTTCACACCTCAAAATGTCTTTTATTTTTTATTTATTTTATATTTAATCCTTAAAAAATATTTACAATATTAAAATTCAAATTAATTTTTAATTTTGTTTTATTTTAAAAGAAAATAATTTATTATTATAATTCAACACTAAAAACTAAATTGAGTCAATTAATTTTAATTTTTCAATTATAACTAAATAGTCTTTATATGCATAATTAAATTGTTATGAACATAATTTTAAAAAATTTCAAAATCTATTTGTCATTTGAATAGATTTGACATAACTTGAAAAGTTGAAGATAGAATTGATCATGTGAAATTGCCACGTAAGATGCTTTTTGCCATGTCAAACGCTTTTCAGCCACATAGAAATGTCACCTCAAGTCAGCCTCATGCCCATTGTTATTTAGATAGAATTGGCACAAATCGAAAAGTTGATGACCAAATTGAAATGACTTTGAAAGTAGTATTAAATTGATAATTGATCCAAAGTTAAGGATAGACCAAATCAACTTCCCAAAATAAAATTTTATATTGAAATGATATACCATCTTTTAGTTTTAGTTTTGAAAAACAAATCTTATTTTTCCATAAAATGATTTAAAAAAACTAGAAAACGATTTCAAAATATTTTCAAATAAAAATATTTTTAAAGCTTTTCTTATTTTCTAAAATTTAAGTTGTATTTAAAATTTAATTTGTATTATTTTCTCTTTATATAATTCAACTACAGTTTTATTTCATACTAATCATCTTTGCTATATTTAATTTTAAAATTTTTTTTTTGCAATGTCTATTTTAATTTGAGTTTCAACTATTGACATTATAAAAGGAATTTTATATAGGAACCAATGATAGGATCCAAGACACATCATTCAAATGTTATTAACTTAATTTATAAAAATAAGACATATATCTTCTGTTTTAAATCCTACCATGTATATCCTACATCTGATTGTATATAAATCAGTGTAGGTAAAAATCTCACATTTTATATACACAATTTTCCATTTTCTTAATGTTGTAGTAATTATTTTTTTAGCAACAATCGAATTTTCAGCTATTATCTTTTTTTTTTAGCTATTTTTAAAAAACAATTCTCCTTTTTTGTTATTTTAATATTTTTATTATAAGTTTATTAGAAAAAAAAAATTTAAGTAACATAAAATAATTTTATTTTTTAAATATAATATAGAATTACATAAGAATCAATTTTACTAACATAAAATTATACAAAAAGGAAATATCATATTATAATAATTAATATAAATTTTAAAATTGAAAAAAAAATTCTTTTTTTTAGAGAGTGGAAACAATTTTCTAATTTAAATAATAAATGAACATAATACCTTAGGGTTAAATATTTTTAAGGTTACCCAACTATACTCACTACAATAAAATTGAAAATTAGAGAATATTTATTTTGAGATGTTCAGAAAAATGTCGCTAGTTATTGCTATTTTGAGATGTTTTATAGAAAACGTTTCATGAAAATGAACATATTAGACCATCAACTTTTTGCACGACTCCAATATTTTTTCTGACGTTTTGGGATAAATTTTGGGTAATTAGAGACGTTTACTTTATGTTAATTAATGAGAAGTTTTTGATACAAAATTTTATGTCTCTAAATATGAACTTTTCGAGATGTTTTTGAACAATGTGACAAAATATATAATTCTTATTAATTATTAGAGAGGTAAAAAATTGCGTCTCTAAAAATCACACACACACATATATATATATATATATATATATATATGGGGACATAAAAAAAGGATCCTATCAACTTGTTCCAACCTTGGATAATAAGCTCATAAGCTTGGTCTTACTTCACCATCGAGAAAGAAGACTTACTGTCAACAAATTTAACTCATATGTAGCTTTAAGATCAATCGTTTTTTTCCGGATGCGCTGACATTTATTTTTTTTTCATTTTAGTTATCAACATGCCGATGGTAAAGAAGATTAGATATTTAATTAAATATATGTGCCTACTACCCCCTTATAGAATGATTCTGGTTATCAAGTGATTGAAGAGCCGGGAGCAATTTATTTATGATACTTAGTTGACATTATATATATATATATATATATATATATTAAAGTCAAAGCATAGAAAAAGTTTTCACCGTGTATTGACATTGACAGGCGATACTCTATATTTAAGCACACATTAAATACACTTTTTTATTTTACTTTTTTAATCTTTTTTCTTCTCCTTTTTTCAATTATTTTTGTTTTTAATTAATGTTTTTGTCAAGACCCAAACCCCATGAGCACATGACCGACACTAGGGAATGGAAAAAGTATGAAGCTTTCAAAACCTATAGTAAGCCTAAAAGATTATCACAACAAAACATTCCCCAACTCGACAATTTTAAAGAAAATCCGGTAGAGTTTTCTCTATACCTAGAACAAACCAAAACCTGTAAAGTGCAAATAACACTCCCAATATATATTCAATCACCAATACTCTAATATCACCATAAACATAACATCTTAACTCGAGTATAATAAGGTATATGTTATAATGCAATACAAATACTAATACAATTACATTAACAACAATTCTTCCAAACTGTTGTAGTGTCTAGATTAACTAAAATTATTCCACAAATACTAATAACATTACAATAACCTACAAAGAGCAGCCGGTGAAGAATAAGTCTAGCACAGAGAAGAAGAACTGATAGTAGACTCCCAAGATCTTGAAAAAAATAGTTAAAGGGAGTCAAACCTCACTGAGTAAGCTAACATAAAGAAATACATGTTGTTCAAAATCTCCTTTGTTAAAAATAATTTATAGAAATATAATATTTAGAATTTATATTCAAAACCATTAGTTTATCAAAATTATACTTATGAACATAAAAGAATTTTATAAAATCTCATAAACACCTTTGAAATAAAATAACATTTATTTAAAATATCCTCAATTCGAAAATTATGGTAGAACCCTAAACCACAAATCTAAAAACCAGTCAGCTCACTTATTGATCCAAGGACTACCGGTTTTCGAGAGCTAAACTTCCACCGAACTACCAACCACAGTTAATCCCCTATTCCAAATATTTACTGGCGTTTTCCAAGAGATAAGCATCAACCAAGCTACCAGCCCTAGTAAACAATCAATCAAAATATACCTAAGAGCTATGCATCAACCGAGCTTTTTAATTTAATACGCCTAAGAGCTATGCATCAACTAAGCCTTTCCACACAATATGCCCAAGAGCTGTGCATCAACCGAACTTTTCCATATTTATCCAAATAAAAGCCCAACTTAAATATCAATCCTAGTATGCGCACGGTCCTGATGGCACCCATCAGGTAGCCCGTTCTACCAATATTTGCCAAAAAAAAAACTCTTTATATAATTAATATGCAATAAATTTTGAAGAATGCCATAAAATAAAAATATTCTTATTTATCCTCCACGATAATATCCATACCACAACTCATCATATAAACAATAGTAATAACATTATAATCTCAATAATATTCAAAACATCAATAATATCTCAAATTCAAAATTTCTTCAATACTGAAATTTACATACACTTCAAAATATTGACTTATAAGTAGAGCGAGCCGACTGACGTGTTCTCATCCGCCTAATCTCCAAAGTTCCCGCTCTAATATTCTCTATAATAAACAATATATATATATATATATATAATAAATTCATAATAATTTCCAAAAATTCTTGAAAATTTATTAAAATCAAGGAATTAATGAAATTGACTTAGAAATACCCTAAGTATGACATTTGAGGCTCAAGAAATTTATTTTGGTGAGTTAAGAAAATTTAAATGAAAATTGGAAATTTTCCACCGAAGCGCTTTCGGGATTTTTATCTCAAAATCCATGAGGAATCATACCTAGCTCCAATTATGGATTCATAATTTACACTATTTATTAAAAATAAAATCACATTTTTCTGGGTTACTCACTATTCCTCACCGGAATCCGGTTAGGTCTCATTGGATTTCTCACTGGAAAAATGTATTTTACACAAACCACTCATACCAACATGATCACAGCAACAAGAAAAATTCAAAAATAGCCTCAAACATAACAAACAGCCACCAAATTAATAGATAGGAGAGAAAATGATACTTACCAAATTAATTCCAAATGAGACCTTAACAACATAGATCGAAAGCACAATTGGTACCAAAAGACTCTTGAAAACAAGATGAGTTTGATGGTGATGGTTTCAGCAACTAATAGTCGTCGAAAATGGTGGTTTGGACGCCAGAAGTTTAGGTTGAAACTTTGAAGGTTAAACCAACTTAAACTAGGTCAATTTTAACAAAATAAAAGTTACTGGGATGTAAAGGAGGTTGAGAAGAATCTGTGGTTTGAATTTCATGGCCAACGGAGGTCGTTTGAACGATGAACGGAGATAAAGAATATTCAGGTCCTACAGTAACAACCAGGGGAGTTCAGGGGTTTTTAAGCAATTTTTGTATCTGCAACAATAAAACTGAGGAGGAAGAAGGAAAATTATCACTTTAGTCCCCACATTTTTAGCAAAATTGCTATTTAGTCTTTCCACTTTGTGGCTTCAGATAACTGTTAGTAATTAAATGAGTTAACACCCCACAATGACCACATATCAGCACTACAACAACTCGACAACAACCTAACAACGAAACAACAACCCAACATCAATGACAATAACTCAACAACCAAACAATAAGCCAATCAACAACAAATTAACAACTCATCAATAACATATCAATGACTCAACAATCCATCAACAACCCAAAAAAAATAGTAACATATACTTATTTATTTAATTAAATTATGGATTATTACATTCTTCTCCCCTTAAAAAAATTCATCCTTGAATTTTAAAATCTCATATTAACTTCCAAACAAGTTAGGATATTGACTTCACATGTTTGCTTAAGTCTCCTAAGTATAGTCCTCTACTGTGTGGTTGCTTCACAACTCTTTTACCATAGGAATCTCTTTAGTGTGGAGCTGGCAAGCTTGTCGATCCACAATCACCACTAGATACTCTTCATATGAAAAATCCTCATTAAGCTCCACTGCCTTTAGTTGAAGAATGTGAGAGGGATCAGAAATGTAATTCCTTAACATAGAAACATGGAATACTAGATTAATCCATTATAACTCTAGTGGTAACACCAATTTGTAAGCCACATCACTAACTCTCGGGCGAATCTCAAAGGGTCCGATGTACCTTGGAGTTAATTTACCCTTCTAATCAATTTCGTTACTCCTTTCATCACTGACACCTTCAACAATACCATGTCTCCAACAGAGAATGACACATCCTTCTTTTTAGGATCCATATAGCTTTTCTGTTTACTAAAAGTTGTCTTCAATCTATGTTAAATAAGAGAAATTTTCTTTGAAGTCACTTACACTAATTTTGGCCTCGATAGTTGTCTCTTTCTAACTTCCCAACATAAAGGAGATTTACACTTCTTACCATATAATGCTTCATATAAAGCCATTTCAATACTTGCATGATAACTATTGTTATATACAAATTCTATCGATGGCAAGTGTAAATCCCATTGGCCACCAAAATATATCACACACATTTGAACCATATCCTCCAATGTCTAAATGGTCCTTTCTGACTGACCATCCGTTTTAGGATGAAAAGCTGTGCTAAAGTCAAGTCTTGTGCCCAATGCCTTATGTAATTCTTGCCAAAATACTGAAGTGAAAGTAGCTCCTCTATCTGACACTATACTTTCTGGCACCCTATGCAGGCAAACAATTCGGTTGATATATAACCTAGCTAGCTTGTCAGTAGTGTACATCTTTTTAATTGGCAAGAAGTGAGCTAACTTGGTCAACTTATCAACTACCACCCATATGGCATTATAGCCACTAGATGTGTGAGACAATCTAGAAATAAAGTCCATTGCAATCATGTCCCACTTCCACTCTAGACTGGGTAACTGTTGCAGCAATTCCAAGGGCGTCTGATATTCCAATTTCACTTGTTGACAAGGGAGACACCTAGATACAAACTCTGCAATATCTCTTTTCACTCCATTCCACTAATATGTATCTTTCAAATCATAATACATTTTGGTAGAACCTGGATGAACATTATAAGCAAAAAAGTGTGCCTCTCAAATAATCTCTTTTCTTAAATCATCCACATCTGGCACACATAATCTAGTGCCTAAACATAGCACACCCTCACTATTAATTACAAATTCTCTGATTTGTCCCTGCTGAACCTCTAATATTATTTTCTATAATTATGGTTCCCTTCTCTAAGCTATCTTAACTCTATCCAAGTACACTGATCGCACTCAGAATTGAGTCAATAAACATTTCTTGGTTACTTTTCATTGCAACCCCTAATCAATCAGCTCATGCAATTCTTTAACGATTGGTCTCCTTTCTGTGCTAATGTGAGCAAGCCTGCCTACTGACTTTCTACTCAATGCGTTAGCTACCAAATTAGCTTTACCTAGATGGTATAAAATAAACCAATCATAATTCTTTAGGAGTTCCATCCATCTTCTCAGCCTCAAGTTCAAGTCTCTTTGTTGGAAAATGTACTTTAAGCTTTTATAATCGATGTATATTTCACAAGTTACACTGTACAAGTAATGCCTTCAAATCTTCAATACAAACATCACAACTACCATTTCTAAGTCATAAGTATGATAGTTCTGCTCGTGCTTCTTTAACTGACTTGAAGCACAAACAACCACTCTCCCATTCTGGATTAATATACAACCCAATCCTACTCAAGAAGCACCACAATATATTGTAGACCTTTCATTTCCTGAAGGTAAAGTCAACACTAAAGCCGAAGGCAATCTATCTTTGAGCATCTGAAAGTGCTCCTTACATTTATCAGTCCACATGAACTTTGAGCTGAAGTCAATCTATCTTTGAGCATCTTTGACTAAAGCTACTAGTCCTAGTAAATAATCAATCAAAATACACCTAAGAGCTATGCATCAACTAAGCCTTTCAATTTAATTTGCCTGAGACCTATGCATCAACCGAGCCTTTCCACACAATCTATCCGAGAGCTATACATCAACCAAGCTTTTCCACATTTATCCAAATAAGGGATCAACTTAAAGATCAATACTAGTGTGCACACGGTCCTGAAGACACCAATCCGGTAGCCCGTTCTACCAGTATTTTTCAAAAAATAAAACTCTTTATATAATTAATATGCAATAAATTTTGAAGAATGCCATAAAAATAAAAATACTCTTGTTTATCCTCCATGATAATATCCTTACCATAGCTCATCATATAAATAATAGTAATAACATTATAACCTCAATAATATTCTAAACATAAATAATATCTAAAATTCAATATTTCTTAAATACTGAAATTTATATAGAAAATTTATTAAAATCAAGAAATTAATGAAATTGACTTAGAAATACCCGAAATATGACATTTGAGGGTAAAGGAATTTATTTTTGTGAGTTAAGACAATTTAAATGAAAATTGTGAAATTTCCATCAAAACGCTTCCAGTATTTTTATCTCAAAATCCGTGAGGAATCAGATCTAGCTCCAGTATAGAAACTAATCCTCATAATTTATACTATTTATTAAAAATAGAATCATAATTTTTTGGGCTGGTCACTATTTCTCACTAAAATCTAGTTGGCTCTCGTTGGATTTCTCATTGAAAAAACGTCTTTTACAAAACCTCTCATACCAACATGATCACAGCAAAAAGAAAAATTCAAAAACAACCTCAAACACAACAAACAACCACCAAATTAATAGATAGGAGAGGAAAATGATATTTTCCAAATTAATTTTGATCGAGGCCTTAACAACATAGATCAGACGCACAATTGTTACTAAAAGACTCCAATAGTAGCCGAAAAATGGTGGTTTGGACGCCAAAAGTTTAGGCTGAAACTTTGAAGGTTAAACTGACTTAAACTAGGTCAATTTTCACAAAAAAAAAATTACTGAGATGTAGAGAAGGTTGAGAAGCATCTGTGGTTCGAATTTCATGGCAAACAAGCCGGTGAACGAAGATGGAGAAGATCCAGGTGCTACAGTGACAACTGGGTAGTTCATGGGTTTTTGACTCTGCAGCAATAAAACTGAAGAGGAAGAAGAAAAATTACCACTTTAGTCCTTGCATTTTTTGCAAAATTTCCATTTTTTCCTTCCACTTTGAGGCTTGAGATAACTATCAGCAATTAAATGAGTTAACACCCTACAATGACCACACATCAACACTACAACAGCTCGGCAACAACCCAACAATGAAACAACAACCCAACATCAATGACAACAACTCAACAACCAAACAATAAGCCTATCAATAACAAATCAACGGCTCATCAATAACACATCAATGACTCAACAATCTATCAACAACCCAACAACAATAGTAACATATACCTATTTATGTAATTAAATTATGGGTTATTACAATTTTTCACAATTAAAAACTAAAATATTATTTTTCTTTTTTCACTAAAATTAAGTTTTCTTCTATTAATCTTTTTTTATTTTCTACCTATTTAAAATATAAAAACTCTAATTTTTCTTTTTCTTTTTTATTTTATTATTATAAAACTAAATTTGATCTTATGAAAAATTATAAATTATGAACTTTTATTTTACTAAATAATTAATCTATTATATTTTTTGTTTAAACCACTAATTTAATTAATTAATTAATTATATTTTATTCATATAAAATATTTATATAACATACATATTTATATGATAGCCACATGATATTTTTGTTTCTGACTATAATTTTTTCTTTTGAATTATTCTTTTATAAAAGTGAACTAATGATATGAAAAGTTAAAAGTTAAAAGTTTTTTTTTCTTTATAAACAATTAAAAAATTTTCATATTTTTAGCTATCTAAATTTTAAATTTATTCTTATTCAAACATTATATGGCATGTTAAAAATTTCTAATGCATTTATATTTTATGTGATCTTTTGTATTACAAATTATTAATCATTTTAATGTTTAACTTTTGTTATTCTCTCAAGTTATAGGTATATTTTTTAAGAAATTTTGACCATTGTATTCTTTCTCACATATCTTTATAAATACTCCCATTCTACCTCTTAATTTGTATTGTTCATCCTCTTAAAATGAAGTATATTCATAATAAGCATTCTCAGTTTATACTCTTAATCTATAAAAAGTATAGTGAAAATGATATATTCTTTTAAAGGTTTTATTTTTTTATTATATTACTCTTATTATATAGCTAATGTTTTTATTTTTTATTTTATGTTGGTTTTTATTCATAACTTTGTTGATGTATATAAATTTTATACTATATTATATTTTTATTTTTATTGTTTTTGTATTTTTATAGTTATTAATTTGTATTTATTTCCTTACTTATTTAAGATAATTAATATACAAAACGGTTTGGGTAATGGTAAGTGAAAGGTTTGAAAAAACCTAGAGTGGATATCTATATATGCATCTTTTTCTCTAGAGTTTATGTCACTTCTTTTTTAGCTATTGTTAGTTCTTTTGAGAAAAGAAAACAAATATACATAGAGAGAATAAGTGAGGTTTTAAGAA
>CATIWM010379301.1:0-21736 GCA_949671775.1 Mallotus repandus
AAAAGATAAATATTAACTAATATTAAGGGCAAAAATAGAATTGCACCCATATTATTTTGTCCCCACGCGACAAAATCGCGATGCCTGTCATCGTCTAAAAATTAGTAGTTTAGTACTCACCAGACCTCATTTAGTTCAAGACAGACAAGAAAAAGTAAAAACAAAGCATAGGGCAACTTCAGCCTTCAGGATAGTCTGATCTAACAGTTCAAAAGCCATTAACAGTTCTAGTTCATGACCTAAGCAAAAGGGTGCACAAAATTGAATTATTAATGCAAGAAGAAGAGAAAAGAAACACATTCAGGAATTACGCTAAATATTAACTATATATGCTCCTTTTTTCTTCTTTTCTTTTATGTTATTTTCAAAGTTTTCAGCTGCTCAGCCTCTGCAAAGTTCAGGTCTTTCTTGATCTTCTAGTTTGGAGGCTGAAAGTGAGTAAAACCCAATTTCAGTTGCGTTCTTTCTTGTGCAGAAAAGCTTCTGAGATTGCTTGCAATGTGCTATTGCTCCTTGAATTGGATTCTCAACTTCTGAATTTACACTGTTGCTTCTTTTTAGAAATGGCAGCCCATAAAAGCCAATTGCTGCATTAGTTGAACTAGATGAAGAAGACCCACGTGATGAAAATGATGATGACGACGACGACGACGACTTGGCTGTTGAATGGCGTTTGATAGCCATTGAAAATGATCTTCTGTGAAGACGAGCACTGGCATCCTCATTGAGCTTCTGTTTGTTAACATTTCGCATAGAAGTTGTTGATATTTGGTTTCTTTCCTTCTGAATTTGTCCGAAAGGTACTTTCTTTGTTGCCTTGTCGCTCTTGTTGAAATAGTAATCTTTAGCTCTTGAAACCGTTCCTTCGTCTGCAACTTTTGCTGCTGCTGTACAAGAATCATCCGAGCAGCCTGACTTGCCAAATAATGACTTGAGATAAGCCCTGGAAGCCTTCAGCCTCGAACCGAATGACGACTGGTTGATTAGTTTAAGCTTTTTAATCCAGGCCGTCTTCTTTGAATTTTCACCGGTATAACTATTTACTTCATTTGAGTACTCAAAAAAGAACTCTTCAGGATTTAGCTCCCTGCTAGCCTGACAGGACTCAGAAGGAGAAATATTGCAGGATTCAAATGGGGTACTAGTTGTAGTTGGTGTAGTTGCAGTAGTCATTAAAGGGGTGCTATAGAATTCTTCAAAAGCATCATATTTGCTAGTACCATACACAGAATTAGAGTGTTCTAGGAGCTTTTCAACCATTTGTAAACGAGGAGGGAGGTGAAGTGGAAGAAGCTTGCCTTTGTAGAAAAGCTCATCAGCTGGAGAAGTTGTGGACTCTTTTTCAAGTGAAATTGAAGACATTTGGAACTCAAATTCTCTTGGCTGTGGAGGAGAGGTTTTGACATGGCAGAGGAAATTGGAGTATGAGCTAACTTCCATGTCAATATAGTCATCATCTGCATGATCATATGATAAGAGGTTCACTGCCATTTTCTGCTACCAACTCAATGATTCTTTGTGTGTTTTGTGTCTATGTGTGTGAGTGTTGGGTGGCTAATATGGAGTGGTACTGAACTTGGTTAGGAGGGCAAATGAAGGGAAGGGCACCATTTAAAAGTGTGAGGGATGAAGCTACATCTTGGAAAGTGGTGAATCAAAAGCCTAAAACAATGCTATAATTTTTTTTTTTAAAAAAAAAGATGAACTGTAAGAATTTTTGGAATTTTCTGAATGCTTCTTTTCCATATATTAAAAATTATGGAAATTGCACTAGTAGTATAGTGGTCCAGCAGCACTGACCCATTTTTTGTGTTTCTTTTTCATGTAGCTATGGCAGTTGTGACTCATTTCTAATTGCTTTTGTTTTTCTTTTTTCCCCACCTCATATACTATAATTAATAAGCTTTATGATGTGCTACATTTGTTTTCTCAAATTGATATATATTTAGAAGGTGAATTGCCAGGTAAGGGTATGCTCGTTGGCAAAAATTTAGAAAGTGAACTAGTAATTTAGTTTAGTGGTAAGGCACTTTTTTTTTTACCATGTGATAGAGATCAAGCTGGTAGCTATTAGAAGTTTATTTTATAAATTTATTTTTTGAGCGGTTTCACAAATAACAAATCTAAATTGAAGTTGAGTTCAAGATCCTAAGAGTAAAATGCTCTAACCATTTGAATTTTAAGTGCAATCGGGTACTTGTTTAGGTGCCTAAAAGCTGAGTTTTGGAATCTTAAGAATAATAATATTGTTCTTTCAACCCATAATATGACTTCTTTCTCTTTTAACATAATAAAAAAAATAAATAAATATATGTTGATTCAAGTAATAAAAAATTTAAATTTTAAAAAATTGAATTTGAGTTTTGTTTAAAAAGAAGAATTTAAGTTTTATATATAAAAAAATAGCTAAAAAAATTCGTCTGATTTATATTTAAAAATAGTTGATGATGATAATAATAATAATAATAATAATAATAATAACACCAACGACAACAAACTCTCTGTCGGTGAAAAAAAAAAATGTATACACAAGTGAAACTTGTACTTATATTTTGTGTTATTTCAAAATTATAAATGTCAGCAATGAGAAACTTATAAGCAAGTAAAGAAGTCTTAAAGCATGGCTTGAAGAGGTTAAATTTGGAGGGGAAGATTAGATTATTACCTTTGTGAACTAAGCTTTTTCAAATGATGTGTGTCTCTAAGCAAAAACAAATGCTAAAGTTTTTTTTTTTCTTTTTTAGAATAAAACAAATACTAAAGTTGATATGGAAGTAAATAAAATAATTGACATGCATGGGATAGTGGCCCTTTGTCTTGATAGTATTTTCTATATGGTTGATGAATTGTTTACTTGTGAAAAAATAAAGGGCATACCCATGAAAAAATATTAGATAGTTCAGCTTATCTTCTGCTACACTCACCTAGCTACCTATCCTTTATTAACCTAATTCAAAAGCAACCCATGTCTTTATTTGCATTCATATCATCATATAATATAATTCTTTTGGTTTCTTTCCCTCTACCCATCACTAATTAATTAAACAAACTTTGAAAAAAAAAATTTCTTTGCTAAGTAATTAATTATTATATATAAAAGAATCCCTTTATACTTTACCTGGTTTTACTACTTTTACTGGATTCCTGGGTCTGTTTTTTTCACATTGAAAAATTCCCCTAATGACTTTTTCATGGTATCTTCTTATACAATTTTTTTTTTCTTAACCTTCCTTTATAATTTATAGATATGTGTGAATTTTTTATTTATTTTTGAAGAGCATAATTTTTTTTGTATCTATCTAGCACATTTAAAAATAAGGCTCCATTTATTTATTTATAAAAATATTTTATTTTAAAAAATATTTTTTAAGAAAGAAAAGATTTTTTTTGAAAATTTTTTTCCAACATTTGGATGTATGATTAAAAAATTTTATGATTCTTTTAATAAAAATATTCAATTTTTTTCAAAAAAAAAAAAGTTTTTCCAACATTTCAAATGTATAATTGAAAAATTTTATTATTCTTTTAATAAAAACAAACTTTGAATATTTAACTAATTTAAATATTATATTTTAATTTTTTATTAATACAAAATAAAATTACATGAATTTATAAATTTAAAAATATTTTGATTACTGGTTGATGAAATGCTCCCACCAATGAGTAATAATTAACAGTGATAAAAAAAAATTTAAGTTGATTGTTCAATTGTATTAATTCACATTTATTTATAATGTTTAATAAAATCTTACTTTTATATATATATAAGTTTGCATATTTCTAAAAAAAGATTTTCAGTTTTGAAAAGAAAAATTTTATTTTCTTGAAAAGTTGTTTTCTTTGATATTTCTAAAAAAAAAGAAGCCTAAATTTTTTTAAAAAAATTACTTGTAGAATCTCACAAGAAAAGTATATATTTACTCTTATCAATGGAACTAAATCCTATTTTAATCTCTAATTAAAAAGAAAAGACAGAATATTTTCTAACCAACTAGACAAATACAATTCCTATTAATTCTTATGGTTGTCAATCAATATTCTTTATGTTTTCTTGAGGTATCTCACTTGCATTCAAAGTGACACAATGAATAATAGAAGATTTTTAAGAGAGGAATGAGTTGTTGACCTCACTTAAACACACACAAAAGAAGAAAAAAAAAGACCAACTCAGCTCATGATCCGACATTTGTTGGTGGAGAGGAAGGAAATTGTGGATGATATGCCTCCAAAGCTCGAGACTTTTGTTTTTGTCTTGCCTTTTAACACACTTCCTACATTTCAGACCCCTCTCTTTCTCTTGGGTGTCTTTGGATGATAATGATAATTTTTTTTAAGTTCTAACTAATTTTTTTTTATTTGTAGGGAGATCAAATAATTTAAATATTAATGGGACAACTTTTTTATTTAGAGTTAGATGGAATTATTTCACAAATTAATGATAGAATTTAAATCTTAGGATATATTATGATTACTTTTCAAAATTTGGCCAAATTCATTTGTATTTTTAAAAGTTACTCAAGATGGAGTAACTAATAACTTTTCAAATTTGATTTTATTAACTAATTTTTCCTTCCGTTAATTAAATACTTTTTTAAGTTTGATATTTTTATTGTAAACCTAACGGAATATTAAGTTAGAGGAAAAGGAGAAATAGTTATTCTCTCTGTTTCTAAATAATTGTCGTTTTAGAAGTTTAATTTTATTCCTAAATAATTATCGTTTTAAGTTACCAATGCATATTTACTTTTTTTCCTATTTCACCATTATTTAATATAAGAGAATTAATTGAATAGATATCTGCTCATTTTGAAACTCTATATAAAGCTAATAATTATTATAAGTGTAGTATAGTATTTTAAATATATATTAAATACATTTTTTAATCTATAGGCAGAAACTTTAAACGACAATTATTTAGGAACAGAGAGAGTAATAAAATTAAACATGATTGAGTATTTAGTTGACTTCTAAAATGAATTAATAAATTAAAACAAACTTCAAGGAGGTGTAATAAATTACCCAAAATCTTATGTCTTATATAGTAATACCTATTAGACTAAAATGACCATTAGTCCACTTTCTCACTAGGTTGAAGCTCTAACTAATAAGAAAACAAAAGGCCACCAATATTTTTTTGGCTAATCCAAAAACAGTTTTGTTATGCTGTTGATCTGTCTTGAAAACTAGAATCTAATGGTAGTATTATTTCTTTGGTTTTGTTTGCAAGTCTTTTTTTGCCATATTCAAGGCATCATCATGTGCATTGTTATGGGGCAAAGTTGGTATAGCCTGTAAGCATATAAATAATGTACTCATTTAATGATGCTGACCTACAAAACTAAATGGGGAAATGATCATTTTGTTCATTTGATTAATTAGATAAACATTCCTCATCTGTTTCAATTTGCATCAGTTGTAGACAAAATAGCATGGTTGGTATTATGGATCATTTATTTTCTCTCTGAAAAAGCATTAATAATCTTCTTTTAGAAAATTTAAACTAAAAAGCATCGTTTCTCACGGATATTAATTGTTAGTATTAATAAAAAAAAATTCTAATTTATGAATATAGGACACAACAAATGTGAATTTCAGCTAAAAATCTGTACTGCTATGAATAGAACTTGGTGCTCAACCTGGTCTAGACCTCATTGGCAATGTATTGCAGAAAAAAATTATGTTTACTACTAAAATCCCAGTACAAGATCATAAAAATTAGAACAATGGTAGTCCTAAGAAGACAATAATAAGAACAATAATAGTCCTGAGATTGTGTCGTCTTATGAAACTGGTGAAATGACAAATATTCCTGTTAGTTTAGAATCTGCACTAAAATGGAATACTCAGCAGAGAGGCCAGAGATTTTTTTTTTTTTTTTCTTTTTCTTGTTCAGATAGAATATGTTGTCCAGGGTTGAGCAATTGTAAGTCATTATGACTTAACAAATTTGTGGAGCAACCAATATCACAAAATATCTTGTGGAGGAGTATCAAAATGCTATTGAGTAAAGTTGATATGTCAATTTCACTTTATTTTTCTCTTTTATTGTATACATTTGATCTTAAACTCATTATTTTATGTCTCCATAAATGATTTCGTGCATAGCTAAATCTCAATACTTTTTTTTTTCAATTAATCTCAATTAACAAACTTTTCATTTCAATAAATTTGTTGCAATAATTTAAGTCAACCTCTAGTTAATATCACATTGCAAAATCATTAGAGAAGAAAAATCAATTTTAAATCGAGTTCTAGATATAGGTTCCAGTATGGTTTGGTACAATTTTCAGCTCGGATTTTTTTTTTTGTAAATATTCAATACCGTACTAAATTAGTCATAAAATTTGGTTCGATTCAGTTCATGATTAAAATTATTCGATTCTGTACAATTTTAATGTCTTTCGATTTAAAATTTCAATTCAGTTCACTATTTTCTCTGTCCGAACTCAGCCCTACTGCGGGCTACTTTTTTTTAACTCTAATATGTTACAAATCTGATTTATGAAATATGACAAAAAATTTCCATCACATATGGTCCCTTTTACCTTAGATATCGAACATAGATTTTGCAGGGACACAAACCAGAAGTACAAGCTAAGGATAGCCATAAATGTGCCTATCCAAATGACCCACCACCCCCAAAACAAGGATGCTATGTTTTCTTTCATAGTTTGATAATAGACAAATAGAACAATTCTTTCAATTGAAATGGGTTCCATTTGCCGGGTATCCCACCAGCACCATCCAAAGTAGAAAATTGCAGCAGCTAAACAGTTTACAGCAAACATTTTTGGCAGTCATTTTTAGTGACCGCCTTTCTAACAGATCTTGGGTAGGGTGGGCTAACAATCCACTATCTTCTGTACTCTCGCAATGAAAGCACAGTTGGCCCAATACAATGATGGTGCAGTACAAAAGATTAGACAAATTCCAACTTCCGGATAAGGAAACTTTATGATGATACACCTAACAATCTTTTTCGTCTCTTCCATACAAACTACATAAACAAAGACAGCATAATCCCAGCTTTTCCTGTCTTGGTTCCCACATCCCTTCTGTAATGAAGCACTTGGCAGTCCTCTCGTACATCACTTGTCCCATAACCGGGCTCTTTACCCAAGAAAAAACGAAAGAGAAAAGGCACATTTGGTGATGCACTCTCAATAAATTAGGTCTCAGGGTAAGGGCATGATCATAAAGCAAAGCCTATAAAACATTTCACCAAATGATACATGCCTATGCAATTGTCACATAATATTGCAGTTCAACATTTACAGTGAGTGACTTTCATTCCTTTGTTTCATCAAATTCCACCTTACAACACATACAACTTAGACAATTTACAGATGAATGAACAAATTTTCAATTTGTAATTCCATCCAGTGTTACAAATAAGTTACACCGAAAAGCTCATTATATAAAATTCAGCTTTTGGGAACTCGTACTCATACATAGGCTTGCTTTTGCTTGTTTAGCCAATTTTCATTCGTGTGGAGTCTGGTCACTTTTTTGTTGCTGTATCACCAGATCTCAGCTCCCTTTCAAGCTCATCAAATTCCCAATCATTAATCTCTTCTGCTGAGTAATCTTTAGCATGCTTCCCGAACTCCGACTCAAGCTTCGCTAGTTCAGCTGCAGGATCAAGCATCTGTTGTTCCTCAACTGCAGGTGCTTTGGGTTGCCCATCTGTCTCAGATTTTGGTGTACTAGCATCTGGAATCGATTTGTGGGTTGGACTTCCTAGTGGCTTCTCAGATGCAATTTCTGCCTTGGGGGTCGGTGGATTCTCCACTTCTAGAATTGGCCTCTCGATAGATTCAAATTCCTTTCTCAACTTTTCAATATCATCAAACAGCTCTTTAATTCTTGTGTCATCTTTCCTGGATCATTAAAAAAAAGGCCAAACAAAAATTTTCAAGATTGAGGATATGAAGAGAAACAGTATAAAATAAACATTGCATTTGAATTGAGACTTTTAAATCCAAGGTTTAAATTCAAATTTTAGTTAGAAATGAAATCGAAGAAAAATTACAAGACCAGGGAGAAAAAAATCTAATCAAATTTAACTGGAAATGTTTGCATTTTATGCATTTATACCACATATTTCATATCCACAATGAAACACTCTTAACATCATATATAAATTTACCATCAAAAACATTTGAAAAATTTTTAAATCTTTCATTTCAAATTCTCATCCATCCAACAAAAAAAAATACCAGAAACAAAAAAAGAATTAAACAACAATTAACAACTCAAGACATAATCCCCACCTATAAATGGACCCTTGTTGAGAATACAGCTGCTCCTTCATGCTATCCACCACACTGAAAGTAGTTATAATCTGAAACAAGACAGCAATATTACATCAATCTATGTTTATGATTCTTTTACACTGCATGTGAACACTAGAACATATAAATAAACGGGGGAAACCCCAAGTTCAAAGAGAACACAAAATTAGCATAATGAAATTCTTGACATGTCTATAATATTGAAGAAAAAATATATACAAGCAAGGTCAGAGCAGGTTTTCAGGAAGTGCAACCTAGAGCAAAATCTGTGCCTTGACTCTTCCCAGTATATGTATGAACAGAAAAAAGGGATGGGGTTCACACATTACAATATGTTTGGTAGTTCAAAATTAGAAGATAACCTATAACCACAAACTCTAATGGACTTGCAAATAGTATTATGCATGAATCAATACAAACTATCTACTTAACCAGTCTCATTTCTTGGGAAACTTTACCCAAAACTTGGTAAAAATTTATTTCAAAGTTCAAAACAGTTGTGTTAGAATAAACCCAAATCCAAGGAATCATTCAGCAGAAGTTAGAATAACCCCAAATCCAAGGAATCATTCAGCAGAAGGAGATCTAACAAAAAACATTTTCTCCTCAAGATTTGTAAATTGCAATAAAAGAGCATGAAGAAACCACAGTTTGTACCTTGGCTTCATAATCTAAATATTCCTCCTCAAGATTTTTTCTTGGATGTAATGCTTTCGAATCATCATGATCCACACTAGCTGTCGCTTCTGACCTGTGTTGTTAAGCGAATAGAAAAACAATCACAAAATTTTATCAAATCAAAGCATTTCAATATTTCAAAAATCAACAAGCAAAAATCCATCACCCTGCACTCAATTTCTTTAGATTTTCCACAAATTTCCCAATGCGGCTAATAGCAGGCCCCAACTCTTTCTGTGCAAGAAATACAGATAGTATCAAGCAGGAATGTGTGCACAGGCACAGGAAAGGGGAGGAGGAGGGGGAAAACAGTAATACACTAGATACCTTTGCAGCTAATACTCTTCAAAGATAATAGTCATACCTTGTAATCAGAGAGGAGATGGATTGCCAAGTTCATGAAATAGCCCTCATGTCTCTCCAGTTCGTCACTTGAAAATGCAAATAAGTAACAAGTACCAACAAAAAAAATCCAGGTATTTTCAGTCTGATGTGCATGGCAAGGCAGAAAATAGGGAACATGCCAGATAGATATCACATAACAAAATATTGCAAACTCAAATTTAAAAAGGCACACTAAATATCAAAAAGACTGAAGTACATACTTGACCTGCTTCTCCTTCATTTCCGTATATGAGTGCTGGAGAACCCAAGTATCTTCCAGAAAATTAATCCAGGTACTAAGGACATTTGCTTCTACTTTGCATGCAGCAATAGATTTTGACAGCTCATCTTCCTATTACCATATTGAAAGGTATTTCAGATATCTGAATATGGAAGATGTCCATAATTGAATAAATAACTTTCAAAAAGAACTTGGAGACAAGGGGGAATTCTGCACCTTTGCTTTCAAGTGCTCGACAATCTGATTGTTAGCTTCATCAAATTGGTCTCTCTCTTCCCTAGCATTGCGAAGGCGTGCATTTGCAGCAGCCAAAGAGATATTAACCTACAACATGTTGATCAACCTTTAATAGTTTGCAATCGATACAAGATAAGTGCACATGAAACTACAAAAGACCATCAATTTGCTGAAGAGCTGTCCTATGTGATGCATGGTTAAGATAATTTGACAAGAGATCTTAATAGTTTAGCTCAATGTTCAGCTCGATAAAAGCTCGTTCAAACTTGTATACTGAAGCTCATATAATAAACAAGTCAAGCTCAAACTATACAAAAGTCGGCTTGTAAAGCTCACGAACAAACTCAAATAGAAGCTCACGAGCCAGCTCGTAATTTTAATGTTTAATAATTTAATTTTAAATATCTAATATATAAATTACTATTGTAAAAAATATTTAGAAAATATATTATTAAAATAAAATTATAATTTTTATTAAATATATTATAATTTATTTTCAATTTTTAATGTATAATTTTAATTTATAGTTTGCATTTTTTTAAAATTTTTTTAGGCTATTAACTCTCGTTTAAGCTCGCGAACAGCTCGTAAACACCAAGTGGCATAGCGAGCTCAACTCGAGCTCAGATCAATTATAAATGAACCACCCCCGAGCTAGTCAAAGCTCGGCTCGGCTTGGCTCAGTTATACCCCTAGCAGTAACAAAGTAAATTTAGAAGACTGAAAAACAGGAAAAATGAAACAACCATTATCTCTAGAACCACTAAAAGAAAAGACATAAGAAAGAATTGGGAAGACGGGAAAGAATGAGAAAGGAAAAACCTTTTTAAGTTGAGCTTCAAGTTCATCTCTTTCTTTTTCAAGTACAGCAATTTCAGCAGATATTTCCTGGAAACAACAGAAAAATAAAATTCCACTTTCATCCAAATGAGGTAAGCACTAGCTGATTGTAGACTAGCATGCACATGTTTCCTAATTTAAGACAAGTCACAGGTCTTAGATCATGAATCACATGGAAACAACTTCCTGATGCATAACCATTATTGTATGTGTTGAAACTAACAATCTATTGATAAACCAATTGAACAAAACTGTCTATCAGTAATAATACAATGAAATGCTACGCAATTAAGAGAATGACTCCCTTGAACGCATCAAAAGGCAAGCTCCACAATGGTGGAATTTATAGCAGACCACTAAACAACTGACCCAGAGTCATTCTATCTTCCAAAGGTGGTTTATTTCGAGCACATTACCTTCTCTTTTTCATTGGCTTCATCAGCTTTGGAAACACGAACTTTCAGAGCCTCTTCTTTTTGAACTCTGCCAATTAAAAAGCAGGGTAGAAAAACAGTCATCAGTTCCAAATGTAATGGCAAGTTTAATATCATATATTCTGGGATGCTGCATTCAAAGGTGGTGTAAGGTGCTTTAGGTCTTGTTTCTTCATCTCAAAATGGGTGCACTTGGATACTACAGTGCGACAATCTCCTTTAATTATTTCCCAAGGACCTCCCAGTGAAAGAATTATCTGTGAAGAATTCAGAACCAACCAGGGGATGAGCTTTATCATGTCACCCAAAATATTTGTTAAGATAACATAATTACCCTCCAGTTGTCTGTGGAAAAGAAATTGAAGTCCAGGCATTGCAAACAGCCTTTTCTTAATGCAAGTAGAACCCTTTGAATCATTCAAGGAGGTGCAATTAAAGAACAAGAATCAACAAATGCCCAAAAAAGTTTAATAGAAACTAGAAGGAATAAAATTTGGGTTAAGGTGAAAGATCTTGAAAGCATAGTCCACAATTATTATGAGGGAAAGGACTGCAACCAAAAACAAATAGTTCTTCAATTTGATCATACACCTTTGATCTATGATGCGCTTTTCAGCTTTTGATACAGAGCTAGAAAGGGATTCTGATAAGACCTTCAACTTGTCAACCTGCTCATACAAGCAAAACAATATCAGCACAGCTGTTAAGGGAACTCAAAAGCCTCCAACTAATAACAGCAATATTGAAAATTGCACTGAATCCAAGACCACTGATGTCAAACAAAATTCAAAATTATAGACATCAAACTCAAAAATATCCAATAATTCATCATCAGCCAACACTTGATTATACACAGCAGTGAGCATACGCATAGCAAGAGGACTAAATTGACAAAAATGAAAACCAATAATTTGACATAAATAATCCAGTACACTGGAATGCACGCTTTTATATGAAACTTCAACACAGGCCAAGAAGAATGCATAGGGCAGCAATTAAAATACCAAAAATATCAGCACCTTTGTAAGTTTCTGCAGAGAATTCACCATATGCAACACCAATAGTGATTACTAATTTAAATGCAGCGCTAATTACAAGACAGGCCGATAATGATTTTGTCAGACTTCATACTAATATCTAGCATGTAAAACACTTCTTCACACAACAACTAAGTCATTAAACTCATTAACCATTTGGCTAAGATGTACCATCAAAAACTGCATGCAAAGATACAGAACCTCTCCACTAAAGTACGTTTTGGCTGTTGATAAAAGCTACAAGTTCCACCAGCGCATATCTACACTGATATAATCACTAATATCTTTCTACACAACATGTAAAACAAAGAACATTAAATAGCAAAAACCAAGAAGGAATAGGTCCGGTAAAGGATAGATTATAAAAGCTAAAGAGCTGCACATAAGGCAAAGATTTCAGAAAAGTAATCAAGAACACAGTAATGGAATGGCATACCTTTTGAGCATGAATCTCTAGAGAATCTCCAAAGTTCAAATTTTTCTTTCTCAATAAAAGCCCTTCCAATCTGGAACAGATACGAATTTGTGCAAGGGCATCCTTCAGAGCCTGCAAATGCAGAGATTAAATCTGCTTATCCTAGCTTTGTACTCCAAGAACGGTCAAGTTGTCATGTGGTTTTAAAGCCATGTAACAGAACCAAAAAAATCTAGCAATATTTTGAGATAATGTTGGCCTCAAAGTAATACCAGAAATCCGGATCTGATTTTATCGCACAACAGAGAAACTTTTTAATTATTTTTATACACAATTAAAATTGAATAATTGCAACTATAGTTCTTCTGCACAAATAATGGCCAACCATGAGATTTATGCGTTCTTTTCCTCATTCTTATTGAATGCAATCCATACAAGCCATTAAAATTAACAACATTTTCTATTTCATTGCATACTTTAGATAGAAGTATAATAGCTGATGAGAATCAGACCAGTCACATCAAAACCTCTTGTCCCCAATAAAAATCATACACAAACCAAACCACTAGTATAAAAACAGTGTTTACAATAAGAGAGCAAAAGAAAAAGTGCGAACACAAGGTAATTACAGTACTCAGGCCCACCTCTATATTTGCGTTAGTCAGTCCATCAGATGTTTTGTCCTGGCCTTCGCTTGATGGCTTCTCAGAACTATTCATTCCTTCAAGTTTACTCTTAAGATTAGAAGCTTCAGCATCTATTCTGCAACCATCAGATTTACAAAAAGGTAGAGTTAGAAACAACATTTTTTGCCCATTCATTGGGTTTCTTCAACTCATCATCAACAGATATATATGTAACAAGCACCCTATGCACAAAATTATTGATATATAAAGTAATTGGTAGGAGGCAATACGAGAATCCAAACCAATAGAGGATTTTATACCTCTGACCTGGTCTCATCAAGGCTCAAATCCAATTTGTCACTATCAAGTTGGAGCTTGTGGATTGATAGGGCAGGATAGGTTTACCCAAGCAAACAAAATACATCTATGAATATGCATGAAATGGGATGGGGACACCTCTTACTGGATTCACCCGCAAAAGAATCTTGGTTACAATTATGAGATCATCTACTAACTCTGAAAATTACTTTGAGCAGCAATGATGGTAGGGTGGGCTAGCAATATACAACAATTATACTAGCTAAAGCATGTTCTCTGCCAAAAGGTATGTAAAATGCGCAAACCCAAAGATATAAACATTATTACATACTTTCTAATATTCTGAAGGTATCTACCAAACAGGAACCTTGGATCTATGTCCAAAAAATTAATCATTACGATCATGTTTGTTAAGATGATGAGACAAAACATATAAAAGAAGCCTATGATTAAAAAGGTTTAAAGCGATGAGAATTCTTTTTCAAATCCACATTCCATCATCATCCACAAACATGCACCTACAAGCTCAATCAAACACTGTAAAAACAAGTGCATAAACCACGGAAATAGCTTCTTTCTCTTCTGGAAAAAGAGGGTTGTTGTTCTTTAATCACCTTCCAAGATCAGCACTAATTTTCAACCCTGTCACAGCACCTTGTGCAAATTGAAGCAACTCCTCCCGCTTCACCTAAACATTTTCCAAAAAAAGAAAGAAAAGGTCAAGCTGAAACAAGGAAAAAAAATTCTAAGCAACTCCTCTTGGTTACCAAAACTTAGCTAATGAAGTACCTCCATACACAATTGAATTGTTTCTTATTAGATCATTTTTTTCTCTTCAAATAACAGTTATTACTGATTTTTCCCTTCCCAAGGTAATCCCCCTTTTCTTCTTCACTCAGCTTCTATTAAATATTTTTTGCATCGAGGGGAAAAAACAATAAAAGTATAAGAGAAAAACAAGTGAAGCTTTTTCTTTCTAAAATTCATCAAAAAAACAATCATATAACCATTGCTCAATAATATATGATCACATGCACTTTTACATGCAAAAAATATGATTCTATATTATGCAATTAAGCATCAGCAGGTTTCTAATACTTTCTAAAATAGTTTGTATTGCGTGAGCGAAGTCAGTATTCTTCATGACTTTACCAAAACTTCATCTTGGTAGCTAGCAAAGGCTGTAGCCAGATCCTGTATGCTGCTCACTATGGCATTATGAACTTCTTTTCCTCCAGTTAGGCAGATCCTGAAGTAGCCAGATTTATGTAGAGGCTTCAGAAAAAATTCAAGCTCAATCCAAATATTTAATAATTGCACTATACATGTTAATGGACTAAATTTCTAAGAAGCAAATAGAACTCAGACAAACTGGAAATATTTTCTACTAATCTCAGAAAATATCAAACCTATAATTCCGTGGGGCCAAGAGCATTATGGCTATTTCCTCACCTCTCAAAATACATTAAAAGAAGAGAGAGGGAGGGGAATTTCAAATGGGCTTCCTAGATCCTAAATACATGCTTGCACTATACCCCCCGGTTTAGGCGTTAAACTCTATCATAATAGCAAGCTGACTCACCCAAATATTACCAGAAGCAAAGAAATTTCCTCATCATTTGGCGCTTCAAGAATCTGAGTCATTAAAAAGAATTAACCTGCCGTTAATCTCAACAATCATCACCATATACAAAGTCATTGTTAGCATATTCAAAATTAGAAAATATATTTATGTTTTTCATTTGCAAAGGAACTATTAAATTTATAGGGCCCTGCACAATGGCACCTTACACCTATGTCTTCCTTTGACTAAATAAACCTTCAACTAACATATGCACACCAGGAAGAATTTGCTACAGTTTCATCCGGCCTGTACGGTGAAGAAAATATTTTTTAAGAAAATGAAATTATTTTGTATTCCTGGTTTGAAAAGCAACTAGAAATTATTTTATGGCAATTAGAAAGAATTTTTGGATTTATTAATAACTTCCATATCCCTTAACTTGGTTTGAGTTTGATAGAGAATAAGAGTAAGTTGAAAAAAGAAGGGCAAGCTAGTTTTAATCAGTGGCATTGAGGAGTAAATTATATCAAGTTTGACATATGAGGAAATGCATTTGGAAGAAAAAGAGTCTAAGAACCAAGTCTAAAAAGCAGGTGCATTGGCATTTATTATCACACAACTGTGGCATTTTCATAAAAGCAAGTGCAAGCGATATACTCAAAAGTCACTAAACTGATGTTGATATAATAACTCATCTTCTACAGATTGTCAGAATCAGAAAAAATATCCAATAATCTTTGAATCGATTACCGAAATAACATGAACATACCATGGACAACGTTATGCCCTCCAAAGCCTGACTTTGAAGAAAAACATCACGGAAATTCATAGGCTCACCTCCAATGTCAGAATCATAATACAGTACCTGTTTCATCATAGCCAAAAATCAGACCACAAATTTAAACAAAGTCAATTTAGATTATGAACCATGTTATACAAGAATCTCAAATTCCAAAGTGCATCTACTTAATTTAGTTACAACCAGAGATTGAATTATAAGAACTCATTCATAGAACTTAACGAAGAGTAATAAAATGACTTTACTAAAAACAATTATTAGCATAATACTTTAAAATAAAAGAGATATTATTTAACAATAGCCAAATCTAGTGGACAGCATACCCAAAAATAGCATACATTAAAACATAAAAAATAAAAAAAATAAAAAGATATATTCACCAACCATAAGCTGTTTTCTCGGACTTTCCTTTCCATCATCAGGATAAAGGTGTTGCTCAAGGGTTTTTTGTTTATCTTCAGATAAAGCAGCTGCCACTGATAACTTCTCAACTTCATTAAGCACGAGCAACCATCTTTTCAACAACAAAACCCTCTCAGGTCCTCTACAAGTCACAGCAGCCTCCTCAAGTCTCTTAATAGTTTGCTTAACACTTTTATAATTTCGATTCCCCTACATAATACCCATTCAACATACAAAACCATAAAACAAATTATGCTAATCATAAGACACAATGCTAACAAATAAAGCTATATAAAGATAATTTCTACCAAATACAGCATAAAGAAAGCAAAGATGGAAATGAATTAAATAGAGCATACAGAAAACAAAAATGGCAATGAATTAAAAGCTGAAATAAAAAGGAACTAATATCACTGAAATGCAAATTAACATTCGACTCAAAAACTTTCAAAACAAATTCCACTACTCAAAAAACACAATTACTGATAAATTCTACACAAAATAAAATTACGGTACGCGATAAAAATGAAATAAGTTAGCTGTTATGAGCACACAATGGCTTAGTTAAATTAAATTAATCAACTGTACGAGTTGACAATTCAACAAACAAACGAAAAACTCAATCGCGGCATCAAACTAACTGTAATTTAAGTAATTTCTAGTTAAATGTACTAGTTTCTGTAAATTAAGAATCCCTAATTTTTCACCAGAGATAATTTTCTATAAAATGGAGCAAAAATAAAGTAAAAACAGCCATCAATTAAGACCTAAAAGATGATTAATATCGACGGAGACAGAAGAAATAAGGAAATTAAATAAAACAATGTGGAAATTATTGATAAGTAACACATTACAATTCGATCCTGAAAGATTTTAGCTCCTTCAGCGACGGCTTGACCGGCTTGATGAACAACGGAGTCAGCGTAGTTCTTGACGACGCGTGTGAGATTGTTCTTGTTTCCGACCTCCACTGCCTTGCTCACGGCGGATCTCAGCCACGACATTTTCTCTTCTCTTTCTGAAAAAAAAAATTAAAAAAAAATTCTGGTTTCGTTTTGGACGTTGAAGAACGAGGAAATTTAGAAATGGTTTTGAGCGATTTTATTGGATGGTGACGGCGTACGGTGTCTGCTGTGGACTAACCAATTATATTGATGAGGTGATAATATTATAAAATTTTTTATGACTTTTTTCTACTTTAGATTCTTTTTTTAAAAAATGTTTTAATAAAATTTTTCATTTCAAAAAAATTATAATTACCTTTGAGTTTTTTAATTTTATTTTCAAGTGGCATTTTGAGAAGTTTCTTTTTTATTAAATAAAATTTATGAAAACAATCTAATTCTATTTTTAGTGAGATAAAACTTAAAAAGGATGTATAGTTATTATTAAAAGAAGTATGGAATTTTATTATGTAATTAAATTTTTACTATAAATAAAATGATATTATTTTAATTTCATCTAATAATAAAATAAAATTATTTTAGAAGTAAAAACTAAAAATAAGTTTCATCAATATTGAAATTTTTTAAAAGAAAAAATTCCCCTTCATCTTATAAATGTACTTTTAGTGATATTTATATATTATTATTTAATACAACTCTATATTATAATAATTTTAAACAAATAGTTAAATAAAACTATTTGTCGAATATTTTATATTATCAATATTTTAAGTTTTTAATTAGGAAAATTTTTACCTACAGTATATTGCACCTAAGAATAGAATTTGTGACACATCAATCAAGTAATTTACATTTGGTCATTAAAAATAAGAGATGTGTCTTTTTATTGAAAATCTCACAATTGAATATGATACATCCAATATAGGTAAAAATTTACCTTTTAATTATGAAATACCCAATAATAGTAATAGCAGTAATGAATTTCATAAAATGAAAAATTAACTCATGTTTAATTTAATTTCACTGAACAATTCATTTTATTTTTAAATAAAATTTATTTTCAAGTGAATTTTTATTAATAAATTTTACTTTATTTAAATTAAAATTTTATAAAATAAATTTATTTAAAAATTTCAATAATTTATCTAGAATTTTATTTAGTAATAAATAATTTTATAAAATTAAAAATTAAAACTGAAAATAAATTTTATAAAATTATTATTTAAATTAAATATTTTCAATTAAATTTTATAAAATTTATATACACCAAACACGCATTAATATTGCAATCAAGACTTTAAAAAAACCAAACCTACTTTAATGAATTGGAAAAAACCTGAAATTTTTAGATTGGAGCATATAGGCAAGGTGAAGTGTCGCTCTATGGCGGGTTGAGCGTATGAATGCGGAAGGAGGTTGAATGCATAGAATAATTTCTCGCGAGTGATAACAATATATCTGTTTATTTAGATGACGCAGGAAAAGAGAGAAGCGGGACGGCGCGGATTGCGATGTGTGAACGTCTCAAAGTTGAAAGTAAAATCGACGTCGTTTGATGAACACAACACAAACCTACCTGTCCATGAAATTTAAAGGGGATTTTTTTTATAAATAGCAAAAAATAAAAAATAAAATCAAAACTACATTAACTAAAAGCATTTTTAAAAATAGGATTTTTTTTTTCAAATTTAAAGTATAGCTCTCTAGAAGCTTACATAGTTTGAATAATAACATCATCAATTTGATCATTTTATTTTTTAAATTAAATTTAATTCTTCTATTTTTTAATCAAATTTGATTCATTTTTTTTTTGAATCAAACATTTTTTATTTTTTTTTAATATTTTTTTGCTAAATTTTTTTTATATTTTTAAGGTACTGTTTTTTATCAATATTTTTTTCCGCAATATTTTTTTATGCTCAATATTTTTTCTATTTTTAAAATATTCTTAACATTTTATTTTTTCTCAATATTTTTTTATTTTATTTTTTCTTCAATATTTTTCTCAGTATTGTTACATAATATTTAACATATGCTCGTAACAAAGAGTCCTCTTCAGCTCTCTAATGTTGTCTCTCCTTTATTTCCAAATGCAAGTGCTACCGCCCATTGCTTTAAACTCTTCACAATGTATCTAAAAATTATTCATGTAAAAATATTAGTTTCCTAAACCCAAACCTAACATATAAAAAACCAGGTTGTTTATGGGGTTCAATTTCTTAAAAAGATTTATTCATTTGCCAGCTTATGGAAGTTTGACACATGTATGACAGGGAGTGAGTTTTAATACATGTGTTACATGTATTAAAAATATTGTAAGACATCTTTAATACAATAAATGAAAATAAATTTCACTTATGGAGTAAATATGTATCATGTAAACATAATTCTTTTGTCCTTTTTTATATGAATGCAAACTTGTTGTCTCATCCTTCAAAAATATCATAAGTTAAAAGTAAAAATATTAAACAAAAAAATTAACTAAAACAAAACTTATTTGGTATATTTAACTAAAAAATTTTAGGCGTATTTGTAACATCCACAAAAAAAATGAAAAAAAACAAAAGCAAAAACACTGAAAATAAAAAAGCAACAACAAACAATAAAAATAATGAAAAACAAAAAGCAACAATATTGAAAAACAAAAAGCAACAACACTGAAAAATAAAAAGTAACAAAAAGCAACAATACTGAAAAACAGAAGCATTAGCTTTGCTCAAGGTTCAAAATAACAATTATTTCACCTTGGCTAATAACAGGAAAAAATGTTAGCATTCATATCTTATATTACCAAATTAATTTTGTTCACGTCTGAATGTGAAGAACGTTTATTTTTATGCAAGTGTTCCAATGGAAGGATATCCAGAGAAAATTGAACAGTGATGGAGAAGTAAAAAGGATAGAGAAAAGAATATGTGACTTCCAATAGGCTCAGATAGATGCTAGAATCCAACTCTAATAACTTATTGCAACTATGTGTGACCTCTAATAATTTTTGTATAAACAATTAACATCTAGAGACCACATTGTAATATGTGATAAATTCAATGATCATGAATATATTTACTTGTTATGTCCCAGTAATTGTGCCTAGGAAATTAAGAAAATAGAAGTTCTGAATATAGATACATGTATTAAAATATCAATGACAGGAAGGGTTAAGAGTAAGCCTCTATCATTAACATTTCCAACTATCATATCAAGAAGTTTAGCTACACTGGAAGCATGCATGCTCAAACATTCAGTCCCACCCAAAATTATGTAACTCTCAATTATATTGACTACAACCTGCAATTTACAAGCCAAAACAAATTTCATAAAATGATGGTTGAAAAAAAAGCAGCAGGGTCCAAAAGATGCAAACGCTAAAACAGCAACCTAAAAGCATACGTGGATATTGATTGTTGACATCCAATCAAAAGACCAAGTTAGTAACACATTCAGTGAAGCAGCAGAAATATCACTAATTCAGAATATTTAGATGCATTAGATAAAATTTCATATCAAATTAAAACGATCCCAAATACAAAAACATAGTAATGCATATAAAAAATAGTACATGGTCATTTGATCCAATGAAGCTAACCTGCAAGTGATCAAAACTTTTTTCCATGATTTCCACCAGACATGGAAAGCACGCTAACAGTTGAGGCACCATTGCAGGAGCATGTGAGAGTGTGGCTTCCCATAACTGCAATATGAAGCAAATTACACTTGTCACGATTACATTAGATAATCAAGGCAAACATTTCATATTCTCCCTCTCTCACACTTCTTCACAAGATATAAAATGGCAAGAAAACTAACCAGCATGCTATCCTCCAGAAGATTGAGTTCATCTGGGCTATTTATATCAATTCCCCTTTGCAGAATACGCAATAACATGCTGTAACAACTGGGTGATTGATAGCCAAGTGCAACCACAAAGCTCTGCAGAGCAATGAGAAGCTAAATTTTTAGAAGACTTTCACCAGAAGATTCCTCCTAAACCTGTCAAATAACAAAATAGTTAATGGCACCAGAAGGCCAAACTATGACATTATGGAAAATTTATTTCTATGCTTTTGCTCAGTCACTCAGTGAGAATTGATTTACTCAGCATAAAACCATTCTTTGATAAAAATAATGCCCATGTCCATGTGAATAGGCTTACTATTAACACCACACTAATCTATTTTAGCATTTAAACAAGAGAAGAGAAGAAATATGATTTCAGTACCTTCTGAAAGAACCCCACCAATTTGTTTGCAAATGGAATAACTTCACTAGCATGTCCAATTAGAGTAGAGTTCAAATTCAAAACCTAAACCTGAAATTCAATGAAAGAACATAGATAAATTCAGCTACTTTATGAAGAGTCAAATAAAACAAAAATGATAAGCAACTGTAATCAAAATACTCCCAAGTAATTTTTGATTTTGCTACATAATTATTCCTTCTTAATATGTTTATCATGATAATTAGAAGGAATTAAAAGGAAAAATAGGTTAATTGAAGATGAATTAAAAAGGGAAATAGGTTAATTGATGTAGAAGATAAATATGGTTATTCATGCTGAAAAT
>CATIWM010379382.1:0-11530 GCA_949671775.1 Mallotus repandus
TGTTTTGCTTGTCCTCACCTGACGCCCCTGATGGCTACATGGCTTGTTTTGATTGACTTGCCTAACACCCAATGGCTTCATGGTTTGTGTTGTTTAATTTTGCCTGATGCCTTGCGTCTATATGGCACTTGTTGTTGTTCCTGCCTGTTGAGCCTTAAGGGATTAAAATGGTCATTTTTTATGGTCACAATTAATTAAGTAAAATTATATTTAACTTATGTATTGACAAATGCATCATGATTGTGACAAAGGGCAAAATCAAAGATTGAATTTTTCGTGGCAAAAGCGGAAGTAATTTTTGGTGAATAATGATTGAAATCTTCATTTTAGGTGATCACAAGTGATTTTCAATCATCAAAAAAAAAAATCTAGTATAATTACAAAAACTCAAATTTGCATTTTTTGAAAATTCTCGAGAGCAGTCACAACCATTGTCATGATCATGAAAAATGATCATGACGGATCATCACAACTAAAGTCATGATCATGAAGCGTGAAAATTTAAATTTATGCTTTGGCGCCCTCCGATTGTCATGATCATGATGAATTCTTCATGATCATGACAAGGTCGCAGACCTGTTACGATTTTGGGTGGTTTTAACGGCTCTATTTGCATTTAATGCACCTCTAACAACTATATTCTTCTATGAGGATATAAATACAAGTTAATTTCAGCTGGAAAAAATTAATGAAGCTGAGCAAACAAATTTAGAGCAACATTTGAGCATTCAATCTTGAAATCAATTCTTCAACCACCCAAAGCTTCATTTTTAATTCTTATAATTTCTTTGTATCTCAAGAGTGTTCTTGAGTGTGGGTTAATAAGTGTTTAATTCCTTCATTCAATAGCTCAGTAGTGAGATTAAGTGAGTTGGGTTAGAGTTTTAAATATTAGTAAGCTAAGAGGATAGTTCTTAGCATTGGGTTTAAGTGTGAGCCTTAGGAAAATACTTGGGTAGCTTAGTTTAAGCTTGTAAGGGTTTAATCTACACCATTGAAGCAGAATGATAGTGGATTCAAACTCTCAACAAGTGGTTGAGGAGAGGAGTAGGTTTTGAGGGCCAATCCTCTATAAATCCTTGGAGTTTTTATTCTTCTTCTTCTTTATCCAATTCAGCCCTATATATGTTTTTAGTTAGCTCTTGAGAGAAAAATCAAAATTACCTATATTGTTTAAAAAGCTAATTCACCCTCGCCCCCCCCCCCCCCCCCCCCCCCTCTTGGCACTTGTGGAATTACAAGATCTTTGATGATATGCTCCACAAAAATGTTGAATGTTATGTGGATGACTTGGTTGTAAATTCTAAAAAGATCAATAATCATCTACAAGACCTTCGAGAGGTATTTGAGCGTCTTTGAAAGTATCAACTTAAAATGAATCCACTCAAATGTGCTTTTGGAGTCTCTTCAAGTAAATTATTGGGGTTTGCAGTGTGTCATCAAGGCATTAGCATTGACTAAACAAAGATTGATGCCATTCTTAAGATGCCAGAACCAAGAAATATCCATGAACTCAAAAGTTTGCAAGGAAAGCTGGCATATATTAGAAGATTTATTTTGAACTTAGCAGGAATATGTCAACCCTTTAGTCGATTAATGAAAAATGATGTTCCTTTCGAGTGGGATGAGGCATGTAGTAATGCTTTCAAAATCATTAAGACATATCTCTTGAGTCCACCTGTTTTAAAAGCTCTAATTTTAGGACGTCCTCTTATCCTTTATATATCTACACAAGAGTGCTCATTAGGATTTTTGCTAGCTCAAAAGAATGATGAAGGAAAAGAGAATGCACTCTACTATCTTAGTAGAATGTTGAATGGTGCTGAGTTAAAATACACACCAATTGAAAAAATGTGTTTAGCTTTAATGTATGCCATAAAAAAAAGCTAAGGCATTATTTGCAAGCTCATTCCGTTCATTTAATTTCTCGAGCAGATCCTATTAAATACATCATATAAAAGCTAGTTATGTCAGGAAGATTAGCTAAATGGGCACTTCTGCTACAAGAATTTGAAATTGATTGCATTCCTCAAAAGGCAGTTAAAGGCCAAGCTCTTACAGATTCTCTTACTGATCATCCAATTCCTTATGACTGGGAGTTTTCTAAAGACTTTTTGGATGAAGATGTTTTCTTTATTGAGCTTCTAAGTCCTTGGAGAATGTTCTTTGATGGAGCAGCTAGACGTAGCAGTGCAGGTGCTAGGATAATTTTCATTAGCCTAGAAGGAGATCTCTTGCCCTTTGCATTCAATTTAAAAGAACTTTGCTTAAATAATATGGCAGAGTATCAAGCCTTGATTCTGGGATTAGAAATGGCGATCAATATGAAAATTTCAAATCTCAAAGTTTTTAGAGATTCAAAATTGATCATTTATCAACTTCTCATGCTCTATGAAGCAAAGAAAATTAAGTTAATTCCTTATTTCAAGTATGCCTTAAAGTTACTAACTCAATTAGACACCTTCTCAATTGAGCATATCTCACAAAAAGAGAACCGACAAATAGATGCTTTAGCTAATTTGGCATCAACACTAGTTGTATCAGATAAGCGGATCCAAGTTCCAATTTGCCAAAGAATGGTTATTTCATCATTAATTGAAATTAAAGATGAAGATGAAGTAAATGTTATTTCTGTCTATAAAATTGAAAAAGATTATTGGCATCATTCACTCATTGATTATCTAGAATATGGAAAGTTGTTAAATAATGTGCGCCATAAAACTAAGGTTAAACGTCAAGCTCTTAGATTTATATACTATAAAGGAACCCTTTATAGACGTTCCTTTGATGGTATTCTCCTGTGTTGTTTAGGAGAAGAAGAAATTGCTAAGGCATTACATGAGGCATATTCTGGGATATGCGGAGCTCATCAATCTGATCCAAAACTTCACTTTCAAATCAAGAGGATAGGATACTATTGCCCCATAATTGTTAAAGACTGCATGGACTATGTTCACATAAATTTTGATGAGGACCAATAAATTATGCCTTAATATAAGCCCATAGTGATTCTCCTATCTTTTCATGCCAATCCCTTTTTTAATGACTTACAATCTTTTTAAGAAGATTGCACAAGGTTTTATTAAATGCTTCAGCTAGCCCATTTGTAGGTGCTTTGTACATTGAAGAATAATGTTGCTTGAAGCCAAACTGTTCACATAACTTATTCATTGCCTTGTTATAGAACTCTTTGCCACTATCCACATAACATTCAATATTTTTATAGACCATATCATTAAAGATCTTTTGCATTGCTCATTGATATGTTGCCCCTGCATTTTTAAGACCAAAAGGCATGACTTTATAAATCTCTTTTGGTGTTCGAAAAGCAGTTACCTTTGCATCTTCTGCATCCATTATAATTTGATTGTATCCAGATGACCCAACAAGAAAGGATAATATTTCATAACCAGTAGTAGCATCAATCATAATCTCAGTGATAAGCAATGGAAAATCATCTTTAGGACAAGCATTGTTAAGATCTCAAAAGTCAACACATACTTGAATTTGCCCATTTTTCTTTCTTACTGAAACAAAGTTTGAAATCCATTTTGGATACTTGACTTCTTCAATGAAACCAGAGTCAGGAATCAACTCAGGTCAAAAGCGTCTTTGAGGTTGCTTGACTGGATTTGTCCCTTTTTTTATTGCTAAACGATGAACTGCCACCTTTGGATCTAAGCCAGGCATCTCTTTGTATGACAATGCAAAGACATCCTTGTATTCGATCATTAGTTATTTGTAAGCATCCTCTTCTTTTTGAGATAAATTCATACTCAGAAAGATTGGTCGAGGATGTTCAGTAGTCCCCAAGTTAATCTTTTTTAGTTCATCCACTGCAGCCTCGTTTCCTTCTTTAAAGTTTGTTGGAGCTTCTTCGACAGCTTCCTTAATGGTTGGGTCTTCTTTATCATCATAACTTATAGTTATATGATATAATGGCATTACATTAACTTCTTCATTTTCCTCTTAATAAGGGAATGGGTTACTAATCACCACTATTTGTTACTTTACTTTGAGTACTTTACCAGTTATAACCACCCATTTACTTTGACGGATCATACGTGATGGCACTTTACTTTCAATCTCCTTATGTATCACTAGCAAAGGAAATTTCTTTTTTGCCTTCTTGAACTTTTTTCTCTTCGAGACCCCAATTCTATCTTTGGCAGGAACTTGCTTAAGTTTTGAATTGTCGCTTGTTTGTGTTCCAATGCAATCAAACACTAAAACATGACTCGTAGGAGTTCCTAACGAATCAAAAACTGAAGACTTGGCTTCAACACACTTGTTTCCTTTATCCTCAACTGTGATGTAGTTAAAAGCACTTTTATGAATCTTTAAGTGTAAAGGAGTTAGAGGATGGTATCTAAGACCCTTTTTAAAGGCTTGAGAATTTGCTTCCTTTTTCATCCAAACCTTTCTAATTTCATTGGAAAGGCTTTTGTCTTGCTAGGATTTCTCTTGCCTTTTTAATAATAAAGTGTTTTGTTGACCAAATTCGGCTTTAGCTAATAACTTGTAAGCATTATGATCAAAGCGATTTATACATTTGGTGGGCAAGTCTTCATGCTCTCAAGTTAATCCTTGAGAAGGCTTTATGAACCATTTCAATGGTTCTTGAGTTTCTTTCGTTACCATAAGCTTTGTGATGGGAAGGATCAAATCCTTTCGTTCCTTGACAATATTTTCATCTTGGCTCTTGAAGGAACCTTTTCTTTCAACCTTCTATTTTACTAGAATACATCAAAGTTAGAAGTTACTTATGTAGGATTGTTGCGTTGTTTTTGAACTCCTTTCTTCTCTCTACTTTCTGTTAAGGACGAATGAGTTTCCCTAGATGGCTCCGTTCCTTTATTACTAAGTTCTTCTTTTAGCTAACTTTCTGAATCAACTTCGACTTGCATCTCATCATCTATTGTTGCCTCAAAGTAAAACTTAGCATCTGCATAATGTGATTATGCTTCATTAAATGGATTAGTATCTGCCATAACTCTTCTTACCTCACCATTCTTGTAATATTTGAAGCATTGATGGAGTGTAGATGGGACCACCATATTTTCACGAATCCAAGGATGCCTTAGCAATACATTGTAAGTTTTCCTTGCATCAATAACATGAAAGAGCACTTGATTCCATGCCATCAATGGGAACTTTACCGAGGACTCTTTGACCGCCTTGATTAAATCCTTAAATCATTAATCGACTTTGCATCAAGTTATCCATGGGTATGCCAAGTTGCTTCATTGTCCTTAGCAGAATTATGTTTTTGAAATTTCTTCTTTTGACTACTTCAACGAGTAACAAGGATCTACCCTTCATCATCAGTTTTATCACTTGAAATGATGCCCCTAGGAATGGATTGCATATTTGATTATGGATTATTCTGATGCTCCTTTATCCTTTGAACAGAAGAAGGAACTTCAATAGTTATTGGATCAAATGTTCCAAAACTAATTGTGAAATTTGTAGATGTCACATGATTACTTGAATCTACAATACTAGTCATGTTCGCACTTACTTCTTTTTCATCAAATGTGATTTCTCCTTTTCTTTTTAACTCCATAATTTTATCCTTGAAGACAAAACATTTTTTCACCGGATGGCTAATTAAGAGATGATACTTGCAATAATTTGGATCATTAGTTTTATTAGCTTCACCGAGACACTTCATCTCTGAGAGTTCAATGAGGTTTGCTTTAAGTAATTCATTGAACATTCTTGAAACATCAGAGTCGAAGAAAGGATATTTCCTCTCTTGCCTTTCCTTTAAGGAAATCTTTTTCTTTTCTTGAGATTGAGTAGTAATGTTAGGCTTTACCTCCTTCTTTCCAGCCTAAAAATTCACTTTAACTAATACTGAGCTAACGGCCAAAAATTTGCTTACTTTCAGGCTTTGCATTTGACTTAGTATTTTTGCGTACTTCTTGCTTATCTTTATTTTTATTTGGCTCTTGCACAAGAATGCTTTGATTTCCAACATCCAAGATACTAAGTTCCATGTCATGAGCGCGGGTAGCTAACTCTTCAAAAGTACTTGGCTTTACTCCTTGAAGAATATAGGACAAACCCCACTTCATTCCTTTAATGCACATTTCAATGCCAGATGTTTTAGAGAGTCTATCTTTGTAATTCAAGCTAAGGCTTCTCCACCTTTGAATGTGATCAACGACAGGCTCATCTTTCCATTGGTGAGTAGCAGTAAGCTCAATCATGTTGACTATGCGATGAGTACTATAGAAACAATTAAGAAATTCTTGTTTTAATTGCTCCCAACTATCTACAGAACTAGCTTTTAGGTCTGTGTACCAATCAAAGGCATTGCCTTTCAATGATCAGACAAATTGCTTAATCAACAAATCACCATCCGTGCCAGCATTATTGCAAGTTTCGACAAAATGAGCAACATGTTGCCTTGTTTTGCCCTTGTTATCAAATTGTTGAAACTTTGGTGGTTGGTAATTTGGAGGCATTTTTAGCATATCAATTCTTTGTGTGTATAGCTTTGCATACGTATAAGACAATTGAGCCAGAGTTTCCACCTAGTCTTTAACAACTTCTTTGATGAGCTCTTTGAGCTTAGCTGCATAAATTGAATTATTGATTACCAATTGAGTGTCATCCTTAGCTTTGGTTGTGGAAGTACTTCCATCCTCCATTTGTACTTTTGGCAAGTCAACTATTGCATCCATGGGTGCTTTTCCAGTTGTTTTCTCTAACTTAGTTGTTAAAGATGCAATTTAGGAATCTTTTTCTTTAGAGTTGTTCATAAGCTCTTCCATCATCTTGGTCAAGTTTGCAATTTTCTCTTCCATTGATGTCATGTTGGTCATCATGACAGACATGGAAGTTGAACCATAGTGAGGTGAAGTTGGCATAGAAATTGCACTTGAATTTTCCCCTTCATCATCAGATTTGAATGATGAAAAAAAGTCATTAATCTCTGAAGAAGAGATTTTTCCTCTTTGTACTCTTGGAGAGACAATGGATTGATAAGGAAGAGAAACTATTTGTTCATACAGCTCTTTAATTGATTTGGTTTTCATCACAGCATCAGGACTATTATCACCAGAAGAACCAACATGTGATGCAATTGGAGAGTAAGGTTGGCTAGCTTGAAGATGAAGGTCGTACTTCTTGGAAATCATCATTTAACTTTTCTTTGGTATCATTATTTCAAGGAGATGAGAGGTAGAGATGTCCCACTAGGCATGCCAAAAATTTGTAGACGCAAAATTCAAGTATGAAAAATCAAACAAGAAAATCGAGAATCAAATTAAGAACTTTGTTGATCTTAAAAAGTGGAGTACAATCTCTATAGAATTCTTATTATAAAGAATTAAAATCCTCTTATTCGGATCTCGCAATGCTTTGAAGTAACTTGAATTAAGGGCTTGTTGCAGCTTGATCTTGAGTCAAATATGAATTTGGAGAAGAACACCTTTGATGATCTTATGAAACTTAAAGAACACCTTTGATGATCTTGAAGAGCTTTGAGTCTTGAATTTGGTAGAGCTTTAAAGCTTTATTTCTTGAGTCTTGAGACTTGAATATGGCAGAACTTCAAGGCTTGAATTCTTGAGTCTTTATCCCCCTGAGAGCTTGGGAGTCACCTCTATTTATAGGCATTTGTAGAGGTAGTGCAAGTGTTATAGAATTTCATAACTCTAGTGGTGGGATTGATTTTAACCACCTGTGATGCAATTTAATTGGCTCATCTACATCTTTATTTAAATAAATGATTTTTATAATTATCATTTATTTATTATTATCTCAATGGCATTTTTGAAATAATTTAATTAAGATAATAAACCAAAATATTTGATTGGTCTAAAATCTTCATAATTTTATCAGACTCAAAATATTTAATTAGTCCAATTAAATTATTTAATAGACCAAAAATATTTTATTGGTCTAAAAATAATTTTTGAAAATTTACATGTCTACAAATAATATTTGCTCAATTTTTCAAATATTAAAAAATATTTTGAAGTTGTTGTAATGCCATCATATCATATCACTATAAGTGATGATGATAAAGAAGACCCAACCATTGAGGAAGATGCAGAAGAAGCTCCAACAAACTTTGAAGAAGGAAATGAGGCTGTAGAGGATGAACTCAAGGAGATTAACTTGGGACTACTGAACATCTTCGACCAATCCTTCTGAGTATGAATTTGTCTCAAGAAGAAGAGGATGCTTATAAACAACTCATAATCGAATGCAAGGATGTCTTTGCATGGTCATACAAAGAGATGCATGGCTTAGAGTACATGCTTTTCATAAATAAATTATGTGAAGAAATGCTATCATATAAAGATCAGAAGTTAAAAAAAAATGTACTTTTCATAAATAAATTATGTGAAGAAATGCTATTATATAATTGATATGAATAAGTATGAAATAAAATAAGTTTGAAGGGACAATTTCATCAAAATGAAAAATAATAAAAAAATAAAAAGAAAGGTCTAAAAAAATCTAAGGCCTCCACTCAAAGTCTTTCAAATCATCACATTCCCTTTCAAGTAAATCTTAAAGTTTTTGTAAAGAGCGTTCCTCTGCTGGATCATGAATAGGGGCATCTGCTATTTTAGATATTTCATCATTCATTTTAGAAATATCTCCTTGTCCATCTAGCAATTCTTTTTTAGCATTCTACAGGGATACTTCGAGTTCCTTCTTTTTGGAAATCAATTTGTGGAGCTCTTCATTGACTTGGATTAATTCATGTTTAATGGACTGATTTTTGCTTAAAGCTGCACTCTCCAAAAATTTCATTTCATCACACTTCTCTTTGATTTTTCCAAGTGTTGCAAGATGTTGGACCCTTGGTGGCTTCGAAGATAATTTGAAGTTCAATTCCTCAAATTTTCTGATCTTCTCCAGGTATTGTTCAAATCGTCGCTTTGGATAAGAGATATTAACTTTCTCAATAGATTCTATCTCATCAAAGACTTTGAATAATTTATCAGCAAAAGAAGAAACATCTGAGAAAGTTACATTAACAATTTTGCTTCGTAAATCTCTCAATGCCTAAGTAGCAAGCTCACAATGACATTTGAAAAGAAAATCTTCGCTATGAAATCGAGAAAGTGTGGAAGGACCAGGACCATTAGCTTCTGATAATTTATCTGCTCTTGATGTTGGCAAATTTTCCTCTGGAGCATTGATTGTTTCTATTGGTAACTGATATGCAGCTTCCATTCTATCAGCAATCTTGTCAAATGCAGGAGTACAATTTATAGAAAATGTACTTTATTCAAGAATGTTGTTATCATCTCCATCAACCTAAAAAAAATCAAAATATTAAAATGGAGATAAAAAAAATAAAATATTGTAAAGAAAGCTTACATCAAAAGGAATACCCTGAAAGAAGGAAGAGTTGGGAAGACCATAATGGTGAGTTAAGTCAGGTAAATGAACAGGTTCTTTTTCTTGAGTTTTAGCTCTTTTCAAATCATGATCATAACTACTTTCAAGATTGTTTGCTTCTTCATCAAGGATGTGCTGAATATTTTCTTCTCTAAGGCGCTTTTCTGCTGAAGAAATATATGCATTCTTGGGATTTGATTCACTACTTCCTTCTTAGTTTAAGAGCTTTCTTTTCTACTTTAACATGTTGGGAGATGGTTCTTTCTCAACTTCAACTGTTGGTTTTGTTAGTTGAATATAAGGAACATGCTTTGAAATTCGGCTTGATTTAATAAATCAGGTGGTGGATCAAAAGGACCGCTTTTGGTAGAATGAAAAGCTTGAGGCCATTCTTTAGACCAGCAGTCAATGTAGTTTTTAGTGGTATGAAAGAAATCCCTTAGAACTCTGTGTGGCACTATGACTTTAGATTGACTCCCAACTTTTGTAAGAGAATTCCAAAATTGAAGGACTTTCTTTGAAGATAGTGTGTCAATTGTATCCTCAAATGATCTAAGAACGTCCTGACAAAATCCAAATTGCCTACTGAATCCGTGAGGACTGTATGGTTGGATATAGAAGACATATTCTAAAAATACATTTGCAAATTCCTTCACTACTAGAACATTCATTACTCCTAGACTAACTTTAAATACATCCACCACATTAGCCAAATAAGTTTCACACCCCTTTTTAAACAAATGGAAAGCAAAACAGTTCACCTCAAAATCTCAATCAAACTATAAATCATTCATTACATGTGCACACCCATGTATATCACAAAATTTCACCCAAAAATTCAATCAATACTTATACTCACCTTTTAGTTGTCAATCATTCTATGGACAACTTGTATCACCTTCTTGAGTTTTACCAATACTTTGAGATCCTAAAACATGACATATATTTGATCAAGAATATACCGAAAATGAGTATTTATGCTTAGCATGTAATTAGCATATGTTCTATATATGTAAGCCTAACACTTATGCATATTTCTTTCTTGTTGGACAGCTTAGCCTTACTAGACCTGATACTAAATAACCCTTACCACACAATTCCAAATTACTTGATTTTTGTTTCTATAAAACTAGACACATAATAATATAACATATCCAAAAATTAGGACCATATATGCTTTGTACAATTAATGGTGAAATTTTGAATTCATACCCATGTTCTGCACAAAAACAGCTAAGGCAGGTCACTTTTAGTTGAGAATTTCTCAAGTTATACAAGTCAAATTATAAAATATTTTGTTAAGGAACTTTAATAAAACATAAAGGAACAACTTTCATGTTTTATACTTCATTTAATTTAGCCTCTAAGGCCCTCATATTATCTAGGAAAAACTAGACTGGTTGCAGACATTGCAAGCAGAACCAACCCCACTCCAAAGATGATTTCTCATTACACACACATTATTTCACCCAACTGTATCATATGGTTTTAGATAACATATAAAGGAACAAAACTCATGTTTAATAATTTGCCTAATTCAGCCCCAAGGGTCTCATATTTATTAGGCAAAAGAAAGCTAACTGCAGTAGATACAATCTAAACCAGTACCAATCAAAGAAGAATTTCTCTTCACACACACCAAATCTCATAATACAACTTTATAAGCATGTAGATAAGACATAAATCTACAAGTTTCATGTTTTATTTTTCTCTTAATCCTTCTTCTATGACTATGAAAATAGGGGTGTAAAAATTATGCTTTAAGACAGAATTCAAAAGCTATAAAATCATTGTCACACCATCGCCACATAATTTCAAATATAATTTAGAAGGAAAATAATTAATTTACTAAATTAGGAGCTAAAATCATCCAGATTCAAGTTCATGAATTTGAGAGAAAAAGAAAGGAATTTTTTTTTATGACAAGAGAACTATGACTTATGGTTGAGAAGAATATAGTTTTATAGTTTCCTATAAGACAAAGATAATCCCATAAATATCCACTATCATATATTTTATTTCTTTCTTATTATTATATTTTAATCAACTATCATCCCAAAAGTTCAAATCAGTCTATATAAACAAGTCAATTAGATTTAATTCCCTATACATTTATTTATCGACTAAACGTTCAATTTTATAATACCCCCAAATAAAT
>CATIWM010379385.1:0-20623 GCA_949671775.1 Mallotus repandus
GTGTATGTATATATATGTGTATATGTGTGTGTGTGTGTGTGTGTGTATATATGTATGTGTGTGTGTGCCCTATAATATGTATACACACATACACACACACACACACACACACACACACATATATATATATACATATATATACACACACACATATATATACACACACACACATATATATATATACATATATGTACATGTATATACACATATATATACATGTACATATATGTACATACATACATACATATACATACATACATATATGTATATGGCTGCTTTCTGATATAAGCATTATCCATTCATGATTTTTATTCAAATGTGTTTAAATAATAATATTTCAGTCTTCTTCATTTTTAATATTTTAATTTTCTTTTTCAGGTTTGTTTCCTGCATTCATGAATTGTGAGATTTGTCTGCAAATTTAGGTAACCTTTTTTTTATATTTATGTAATATTATATAAAATTTGAAATGGGTTCCATAATGAATATTTAAGAAGTGTCTTTGTATGCAATGATATTGTTGTAGTTTGTGGCATTGATGGTAATATTGGAAGTGTTATTTCAATTGTAGGAATGTGTATTTTGACCTCATTATGAGGTTTGATTTTTCAACTGTACCTAAAGACATGTCGAAATCATGTTAGCATTTAGAAAAAATAAAATATTCAAATTTGTTTTGTAGTTAAGCCATAGTTGCCGATTTAGTGATTTTCTTTTTCAGGTTTGTCTCCTCTATCACTTGCTAACACCTCTAACGCTTCATCCATTCGTGCATTGTGAGATTCATCTGCAAATTTAAGTAAGTTTTTTATATTTATGTAAAATGTATAAAAATAGTTTGGGTTGTATAATGAATATTTTAGAAGTGTGTTTAGATGCAATGATAATTGTTGTAATTTGTGGTGTTGATGGTAATATTGGAAGAATTATTTCAGTTGTAGGAATATCTATTTTGACCTTATTATGAGGTTTGATTGTTTCGACTATGCCAGAAGACATGTCGAAATTATGTTAGAATTTAAAAATTATAAAATATTAAAATTTGTATCGTAGTTAAGGGAGAAGCATGAGGAGATGCGTCAAGATTGTGAGGCGATGCGTCGAGAACGTGAGGAGATAGCTAAACAATATGAGGAAATTGCTAAGAAGCAAAAGGAGATATCTAAACAACAAGAGTAAATGTGCCAACGGATGCAGCTACTGATGTCAATGTTGAAAGGTTAAGAGCACAACATTGGATGTCTGCCTGACCTGACCCAACATCTTAGGTGTAAACTTTTTTATTGTTATAATTAAAACATATCGTGCCATACAATTAAAAATTCTCAAATATTATTGTATGACATTTATATTTTTAGATTTTAATATTATGTGATTTTTCTATTTGCTCAAATAATAATAATAATAATAATTTGTATACATGTTTTTGTAACAAATTTTTATAATTTTGTAACAAATATTTTGTTACAACTCTTTTCAAAATATTAACAAATAAAAAATTTGTTACAAATTTATAACGAATTTATCATGACTCTTCAGTTACAAATTTTAACGGTTACAATCTGTTACAAATTTGTAACAGATTTATAACAAAAAATTGTTACAAATTTGTAACAAATTTTTTAATGGTTTTAATCTATTAAAAATTTGAAATGACAAATTATGTTTCTAATTTTTTAACAGATTTATCGATTACAAATCCGTAATAAATTTGTAATGGATTTCTCCACTTAACCTTTATATAGCTACTAACTAATTTGCAACGGATTGTACTTCCATTACAAATTAGTGGTAGAATATCTGTTACAAAGCAGTTATAAAATTTGTAACGAAATTTTTATTTCCGTTACAAAAAATTTGTAACCATTAAAATTTTAACAAAAATTTTCCGTTACAAATGCCGATTTATAACGGATTTTGCCATTACAAAATAGAATTTTTCTTTTAATGATCATTTCATAAATTCAAATTTCTTGAATTTGAATTTGTCAAGTCTCAGCATGGCAACGAGACCTTTTTGACATGTATCTATATTACTTTTTGCTTTTTGACCTTGCTTTATCGAAGTTTGCATTTAACAATTTTTTTTCTAGATGTTGTTGGACAGATAACGTCCATTGACAATATTATTACCAAAATTGCTAGGAAAAGACATCTTCAAATAGGAAATGCCGAGTACAAATTCAAATTGATCAAATAAAAATATTCCTTTTATAATGTGAGTTTATTTAGTTTTTTTTTTTTCATTTTGTCTTGACACAGGGGTGACAATTTAGATATCATGTTGTGGGATAAATCAGTGACCATGTTTCCAGAAGCTTAGGTGTTTTCCAAAGAAAGAAATGGACATGTTGTCGTTGTCTTTTATTTATGACAGTTAAAAATTTAACAGTACCTATTTGATTTTGATTGTATTTTGTTATTATATTCATAAATATTTTCTTTTTTACTTTAGGGCATATTGTCCTAATATTAGTTCATTCTATGCAGATGAACTAGTTGTCAATAGTATATTCCTAAGATTACTAATTTTACATGAGAAGTATGTTTCTTATTCACTTTTTTTCTTAAAAGAAATACAATGGCATTTGAAAATTACTGATTGAATGATTTTAATTAGGTAGCACAAATCTTTTCAAAGAATTTCAAAAATTGAATTTGGGAACCAAATTTTGCGTGCCATTAAGGCCGAGCGGGAAATCAACCACAAAAAATTGGAGAACTTCTATAGCTCAATATCCACACTAACAAGGATGTTAAATATTATACTTTTTAAAAAAATAATTTCTAACTAAATTATAAAACAAGGTACTAAATTCATGTGTAAAGCAATTATCAAGAGTGTTGATTCGTCGAGCAGTTGGTGGTATAAAGTGTGTCCTAACTGTCGTAGTAGTGTTTAAAGCTATAACGAGCAGACATGGTGCAATAGCTATAAAAATTTTCATGATCCTCCCATTCATTGGCATGAGACTTGCATTGTTTTTTATTTTCTTACCATGATTGTATATGAATATTAAAATATTTTTGTCTGATGCTCTTTCATAAATTTTTAATAAGTACAAGATGAATGCGGTTGTTGAGGATGAAACCGAATCGACATCCTTCATGGTATTTTGTCATTTGGTGGCGGATTTGTTTAGTTTGCCAGCAAATACGTTAGCTAATAGCTACAATGACAGATTTTTAATTCCTTCTTTGATGACCATAATTTATGGAATTGAGCGAGTTTTTCAAATTGTGATGAGTAGTAAAATTAAAAATCCTTATGACCTTTCTTTCAAAGTCATAGACATTTTTAATGATAAAGGAATTACTTAACAAATAAGTTAAGAAAAACAATCTATTGTGTTGCATAATCCTTTTAACAACTGTTACTGCTAAAACAACTGAAAGATCAATTGAATTTAAAGATAGTTCAAGAGGACAAAGTATAGGTGAGGTTACTACACAGTCGGCTGTCGAATTGCCTAACACATCTGTGGCGATTGGGCAGTTAGAGATTGATTTGTTTCCAGAGGAATCATCTGTTAAAAGAACTTGCTCACAATTTGTTTTAACATATTTGAATGAAACATAAATATTTTCCTATAGTTATTATGGTTGCTCACTTATGCAATTTTTTTTTATTACTTACAAATCTCATGGTTCAAGTGAATATCGTCCTCTTTTTATGTCTTTGAAGAAAAATGTTTGTATTTTCAATAATTAAAAAAAACAACGTTGTTTATTATGTTTGTTTAAGTTTTATATTTAATTAACCTATATAAATACTGTTTTATTTTATTTTTTACATTTCTCTATTATGATTAAATTTATATCTTTTATTTTATCTTTCTTTTCCTACCTTGCAGCGAAGCGCTGGTTACTAAGCTAGTTTTTTAATATTGGCAATAAATATTTGGTTTTCTTTGCACAAACATTTATTTGGCCAAAATAAAAAAAAACACTAATGTGATATCTTATAGGATATCAAATTTACCCTTTCTAAATTGCTAAAATTTTAATAATCTACTGATATAAAAAATTTTCAAATGTTTGAAATTTTTGATAATTTTTATCTCAACTGTTAAATCTTGATTTAGCCAATTTATTCAATAATTATTTATTTAAAATTAAATAAAGATCATACACAAAAAAAAATAAAAAGAGTTAAATTTATGATTAAGAAGTTATTAAATTTATAAATGACTGTCATTGTAATAGTTTTTTAAAATTAAAGATATTTTCAAAAATAATTTAAAACTTTTAATTATTTCATAATTATTTATTTTAAAGTAGTTAAATATATTTAATTTTAAAATAAAAACAAAGTTTTTCATATTTTACAATATATATACATATGCATGCGTTTGAACTATTGCAACTATATACCAAATTTTAAAAGTTGACATAACTAACCTCATTTCACAATTTAGTAGCAATTACAACACAATTGAGGTTTGGTCAAAATTGAAGCTAATGTGGACTATATAACCTCCTTTTAAGTGGGACCCATTGCCACATCATCTTACCCTAGCTAAGTCTTCAAAACAGTGCGTTTAAATTTAACCTTAAATCGCGTCATTCTTATTCCTTTGACGATCTTCCTCTTCCTCATCAAAAGACCCATCACTCTTTCTCCTCTTCTCCTTCCTTCTCTTCTTCCTTTTAGTTTCATATTCATCTTTAGAATCCCACAGTTCTTACAAGCACCGAGAACTTTTAAGGATAAAGCACTATCCTTGATTGTATTTTTATTCAAATTTGGGTCCTCAATGTACTAGATATGTTCTATGTTTTTGACATGGAAATTGGGAAATTTGTTTCTAATTTGAGGCGATTCTTTCTGTTATTGACTGAGATCGAGATGGATGCTAATCAGATTGGGAAGATTGTTCATTCTCATTCACTTTTACTTGGTTCATTTACTTTGAAGGAAACCAATACCAATATGCCTGTGCTTTTTGACACCAATATGCCTTTTAAAAATTTATAATTACAATAGTATTTCATAATTATAATAGGTCGAAAATGTTGTGCTTTTTGACACAAATATGCCTTTTAAAAATTTATTTAAAACAATAGTATTTCATAATTTTAAATATTTATTACATGTGAATTTAATTTTTTAATTATCACATCAATACTTTTATTTAATTTTGTCAAATAATTTTAAATTAGTTTTTTTTCAAAAATATTTTCTCATTTCTTAAAATAACATAATCTTTTGTGTTTCAAAAAACATAATCTTTTGTAGCACAACAATTAGTATTTATTCATTATAACTTGATATATTTTTCGTTAAATTATTATTTTGTAGAAAAATAAACCACTTCATTAATGGAATTGATTTTTTCAATTATAAAAAGTTTTTTTGACCATTTTATTAATTTAAAGTTTTTTTAAAATTGATATTTTGTAAAAAATTATATATTTTACGAAATTGAGAATTTTTTTTGCAAACACTATTATTTATGTAAATATCACTATTTTTATTAATTCAAGATACATTTAATAAAAATGATAAAAAAATTATTTTGAATGAAATAATTATAAAAATGATATTTTTTTATAAGTTGAAAGAGTTATTTAAATATTTTATGTTAATTAATTAAAAATACAGGTAAGGACAAAACTGATAAAACATGCAATTAAGGACCTCGAAATTCGGATGTATTTGTTTTTTCAAATAAAAGTTTCAATTAATAAAACCCCTTCTAAAACCCTAATAAAACCCAAGAACTCGCAGTTGTTTCATTTCTCTGCTTTCTTGCAATTTCAGTCTTCATTTCTCCTCTCAATATCTCACACATGGCCGAGCCACAGCACCACCGCCACATCCAGCTCCTCCACGGTTACGAACTCCGTCTCCTCCGCTGCACCTTTTCTCCAACACTGTCATCCTCCGACGACAGCTCTCACAAGGGCACCGATAATGATAATAGTAATAGTGATAGTATAAACAATCTACACTCACTCATCAACGAACTCCTGAGTTTGATCGAAACAGGGAACTATCTCCAAGCTCTCTCTTCTAACGCATCCAAGCTCGTCACCGAGTTACCTGACTCAGTTTCGGTTTCTCCCGATCAAGTTTGGTTGGAGTTAGGCGAGCGTGTGGACCGTTTTATAAACAACGATCGCAGCGGTGGTGCTGATGACGTTGAAATTGCCTGCAGAGTGATTCTCGTTTTGTGTGTTGCAGTTGCCGCGTTTTTGTTCTTCACTCAGTGTAACATAACCGGGTCTGTTATTTGAATTTGTGTGTGTGTGTGTGTGTTTTTTTAAGTTGTTTAATTAGGTTTTTAAATGGCTTGAAAAATAAAAATGAGAGTCAATCCAATTGGCCCTATTTGGTGTAAAATCATTTTGCAAGAATTTGATTCAATTGAATGCTTGCAAAATCATGGCACTTGTGGCATGAGTTCATTTCTTTCTGAATTTAATTGAACTGAATTCTTTAGTTTTTTTTTATTTCAGACTTTCCAAGCACTGATTTTCTGATTTTTTTATTGTTTGGATATGAAAATATAGACCAATGGATGAGCTTCCTAGATGTCCTCTGCTATTTGAAGGTGGAGAATTTGTTGAATGGGAAAATTGGGCGCGTAATCAGCTTATGTCTAGTGGATGTCATTTGCTTGGAAAGTTCTCTAATCTTCAGGTACTTGTTTTTAATTAAGGAAAGTTAGGTTTCAGATTGCTTGTTGCTTTGTTCTGTTCTTGAATTTTAATAGGTTAATTAAAAAACCACCCTGATATTTGGACTAAATGACACTTTACTCAGAATCATCTTGTTTAGTTTTTGTTTTAAAAAAATCATATACAAGTTAGGGTCTGAAGTGTTCTTTTATTTAATAATTATGGGACTATAATGCAAGTAGTTAAGGGCCCAATGTATTTCTATAATTAAAACGCTAGGGAATAAAATTTTAGTGTAAATTTCTAATTTTCACAGTAAGAGGATTAACTGTGTAGTTATTAACAGCATAAGGGATTAAATTTGTTAGTTTTAGAATAGCATGGACTAAAGTGCTTTTGAAGTCAAACATCAGGGGATTTTTGTAATTAACCCCTTTTTAAATTGGTCTATTTATACGATTTCTTTTTTGTTGTTTTTGTAGTTTATTGTTTTTTCTAAACTGTTGGTCACGAAGATAAAAGACTTGCTATTTGAAGGAAGTGTGTCTTCGGTATATGGAATTAGAACCATTTCATGGTGGCTAGCTAGGATTTTACTTGTTCAACAGAGAATTTTGGATGAGCTATCTTCCTCTTTGTTTGATCTACTACAAGTGTATATTGGTGAAACTTTACAACATTTTGGCACTTTAGAGAAAGTGACAAGTTATTGGGGAACAAAGTTGCTTGATGAAGATGCTTCTTGCATTGTCTCAATGGTCCATTTAGAAGCTGGTATAATTGAATATATCTTTGGACGTGTTGATTCATGCAGGTGACTATTACTAACTTAGTTGTTGAGAACCTAATTTGCTCTCTTAAAGGGATCTAAGCTTTGGAGCTTCAATTTGTGGATGTGACGGTTGGGACTAGGAATCTTCTTTCATTCTTTAGATTATTGTAGTCTCTTTTTCCTACTTTATTTCTACCATCAGGATTTTGTGAGGGATGTAATTGTCTTTTTCTTTTTCTTTTTTTTAAAAAAAAAAAAAATTCCAATATTTGCAACTGCAAGATTAAGATGTTTCTAACAGCGGAAAAGGTTTCTTGCAAGGTTAAATTTTTGTCTCTGGAATCCCTGTCTGTTCTTTGAATTGTTAAGATACCACTTTCCAATTGATGTATATGACTGATGGCTTAAATGTTGTTTTCAGGGCAAATTGCCTTCTTGGTTGTCAGTCTTCTAGTAGTTGCTAAATGCAGTCTTCTTTGTTGTAATTTTTTTATCTAAATCATTTATTTTTGTGGTCAGACGGCACTTTGGATCAGCTGAAGCTTCAGCTGGGCTTCAACTATCTGTTACTGGGGTTCTTGGCTATCATACAGTGCATCAGGTTACTATTTCAGATTACTGTACATAAATCCCCCAGGAATTTCATAATTAGCTTAGGAATCACTATTGGTGCAGGCAGAGCCAAAAGCACAAAGAGTGCTTCTCGTTGACAGAAATTCATCAAATGAAGGTGCTAATGTTTCCTGCACCTCAGTAAGTCCTGGCTTGCAGACACATGATTCCATGATTAATGAGGACATTTCACTGCTGAAACAACTACATGAAACCTCGGACATACTTATGACACCAAAATTGCTAGAGAATGGTAATGAATCTGGAGATACTGCACAAGGAAATCAAAACAGTGGTCCTGGTGTTGTTGCTGCTTTAACAGCAATTCAGCAGGCAGTGATTTTGGCACAGTGCCTTTTGATTGAAAAGAGCACACGGCATGATGAGTTACAAAGTAAGCTAACTCTGACATTTTGAGTTTGAGTTCATCCCATGTTGGTTGTTGTTAAAGAATTTTTATTTAAAATTGAAAATTCATATTGTATCTCTTGTAGATGTAGGCTGAGAGAAGTTGATGGTTGTGTACCTACACCTATAGGCTTACTAAAATTATCCTATTAGTTGGATGCATTGATATTGCAAAACTTTTCCACTATTGCCACACATGATTTGGCTTGCTTGTTGTTTCATGTTTTAGGTTTATATTGATCCACTATGGTTTTCATTTTTGGTGCTTGCATGGAAGAAGTTTTAAGGATTTTCAAGATCCTTCTGTAGGTTTTGGTCTAAGAGCCTAAGGTTCAATTAGATGCACAAAATGTTAGTTTTTTGGACTGCTCTGTTATTAAGATATGATAATTTGGCTAAATATGGTTGAGTGCCTATTCTTTAGCGATTTATACCATTTTTCTCTTTCGGTTTCAGGATGGGATATGGCTCCATTCATAGAGGCAATTGATTCCCAGTCATCATCATTGTTTATTGTAAGTGTGAAGAAACCTAACTATGAGTCTTTAACTAAAAAAATGTTGGAGATATTCTAGTTTTCCAACTTTTAAATTTTTTTAAAAAAAATTAACAAATTTGGAATCTCATATGATTTTTAAAAATATATTTTTTGGATGATTATTATAGATGATTAAGCTCTATTAGTATTCTAATAGTTCAAGAAGGCACATCTTTTAAGATGTTATAGCATTAGAAACCATCAGTCATTTGTGTCTGCAATATGATTGTGATTGACAATATTTAATAGTACCAGTTGCCTCTTAATCTTTTAAGCCTTGAAGCTTTGATTTTTTTGGCTTTAGTTCACAATTATTTTAATGAAAACAATTATCTAATTTCTTTATTGTGCTTTTATTAGATTTTTCTTGATTGCTATGTGATCTTTTGGTTTTTTTAGATACGATGTTTTTGCAACTTCTTACGAATACGTTGGGAGTCGACTCGTAGCCGCACTAAGGAGCGTGCTTTAGAAATGATGGAAAACTTGGTATGTGTGACGTCTTTCTTTATGAATGGCTGATCTCCTCCCAAATATTATGTCGTTTGATCTTTTCACTGTGCCTTTACTGATTACCTTAATTATGCAATTATTTTAATTGCCTGTGTTTTTGAATTCCTCTCTCCTTCCTGCTGTCCTCCTTGTTTGCTCCTCCATTTCAAATTGCTTGCTGGGATGGTTGTTGCTTGACAGTGTTTTTCGTTGATATTGTTTGTGTTGTATCAGGTGGAGTCTGTTAATAAGCCGTCACCTGGAGTGACAAAAAGAATTCCTTTTTCATATGTGGCTTATATTCCTGCTACTCCAGCACTACGGAAGTAAATCATTTTCTTTCTCAATGGCTTTTGATCTTCTGCTGTTTGTAAGATATGTTAGGTCATTGCAGTCAAGTATGCAATCAATTAATTTTTTTTTAATATTCTAATTTTATGATTCAGGGAATATGGAGAACTCTTAGTGAGTTGTGGTTTGATGGGGGAGGCGTTGAAAGTCTTTGAGGGTTTAGAGTTGTGGGACAATTTGATATATTGCAATCGGTATGGTGGTTCTTGACAGCCACTGTCTACACTCTACATAAACTAGTTTATTCCATTTTAAAAAATATATATATTTAATCCATAGTTATATACACGCATTTTCTATTTATATTTTGTGTCATTGGAGTCTTATGTGAGCTATTACATTATAAACAGCTTATTGGGAAAAAAAGCAGCAGCTGTTGAGCTCATCAAGAAGCGACTATCTGAAATGCCCAGTGACCCAAGTTTATGGTATTTTCATATTGCTTTCTCCTTTTCTTCATCTTTTAAATTGTTCCTTTTCTTTTATTTACAGTTTTTTTTTTTTGGCTTGTTTCTGTTTGATATGCCAGCTAAGTAATAAGAGCAGAAAAATTGAACAAAACATTTGTTGTTGAAAACTTCAAAACTTCTAATCTCTTTTACACTCTTTTGGAGTTTGATTATTGTATTGATTGTCAGATAATTTTATGGTTGGAATTTGAGTAATATACTTAGGTGGGGCTGTATTTTTATTAAAAATGATGTTACTTGCAAGTTTGTAAAAGGTTTTTCTATTTTAAGAATTTTTTAGCTGTAATACAAGGTTTTTATTCCATGAGCTAATGCATGAGAAATTGTAAAAGATGGGATGTTGACAACCATCTAGGTGTTATATTTTGAAAAGTTGGATTCCAGTTAATAGTTGTGTTCTGAACTCTGTAGTTTCCATAGATAACACTTTTTTTTAACCAAGTAAATCTTCCTTTTCCAAGCACCATTCTTTGTGAATTGTGAAAATTTGAATATGTGGTCAAGAGAGGGAAATAAGAAACAAAATCACTGTAAATGAATTTTTGATACCTTGAGTCCAAGCTAATTATGCTTTCAGTGTGTGCTATGTTTATCTAGCAAGGCTGCATGTGTGAGAGATTTGCTTAAATCTCTTATAAATATTACTCATATTAAGAGCAGGCTGAAGAGTTGAATAAAATCATCTCTCTCTCTCTCTCTCTCAGAGTTAATATTTAGATACCCATTTGATTTGTTGAAAATATATATATATATTTTTCTAGGTGTTCATTAGGTGACGTTACAACTAATGATAGCTGCTATGAAAAAGCCCTTGAAGTTTCAAACAATAAATCTGCACGAGCAAAGGTGATGTTCAGTAATTTCAAACAGCCACCCTCATGCTTTTAGGTTAATATTTTATTGAACTATCACTTTTTGTATGACAGAGATCTCTTGCTCGTAGTGCATATAATAGAGGAGATTATGAGACTTCTAAAGTCCTTTGGTATGTCACTGGTTTTGCTACTGCTGGTTCTGCTATGAAGTACATTCATTATCCTTGTAGTTGGTAATTGATTTTGGGAATAAAGGATAACTTTTAGCTACTCTGTAGGGAATCTGCTATGGCCTTGAATTCTTTATATCCAGATGGTTGGTTTGCTCTCGGATCTGCTGCCTTGAAGGTAACCATACTTTTTTTTTTGCTATATTTATCCAGTATTTTTATATCTCTTTGTTTGTGTGCTCTGGAACCTATAAAACTGGTATTAGATCATTCTATTATATTTCTTAATTTACTAATGAAAATAGTGGTGCAGGCTAGGGATGTTAACAAGGCTTTGGATGGATTTACTCGAGCTGTTCAACTTGATCCTGAAAATGGGGAGGCTTGGAACAATATTGCTTGTTTGTATGTCAACTCCTTTCCTTCTCTTTTTCTTTTCCCTTCTTCTCTTCTCTTTTCTTTATTTGTCCTAGGATCCTACTCTGGTGGAACCACAACTGCATAAGGTGCTCCTCCCTTTCTTGCCTTGCTGCCTTCTGAAAGTGGGAAACTAGGGAAGGAAACTGTGACTTGCACCTCATACAATGTAACAGTTTTGGTGTAATGACTTTTGGCAAAAGTTATATGCTTAATATGAAGCATATATAATAATCTTAGATCAGTATTTGTTTTTCACTTGGTAGATATTATAAAGGGTGTAAAATGTTATATTATCAAGGGTGTAAACTGTTAATCTCAACATTACTTTTTTTGTTTTCCCTGTGAAATATTAATTACAATTTTTCAACAACCCAGGCATATGGTCAAGAAGAGGAACAATGAGGCTTTCATCTCATTCAAGGAAGCCCTCAAGCTCAAGTATGTATCCTTCCTTAATAAATACTTATTTTGTTTTAGTGGTATAAGATGCTTGAGGCATATGTACAAGACCCAAAGATTGTTGCTTGTCATGTTACAAAAGTTGACATAGCTTTGTTCCAGACGAGATAGCTGGCAGTTGTGGGAAAACTACAGTCATGTTGCCATGGATGTAGGCAATGTTCGTCAGGTAATCATGCATCACTTTGGTCCTTCACATCTTCAAAATATCTCTTGAAAATTAATTATTTATGAAAATAGTATGTAATATAAAGCATAGTTTTTAAAGGCGTGCCTCAGGCGCAAGGCGCAAGAGCTCAAGCCTCTGTGCCTCAACTTTGAAAAGGTGGGCAACATTCCAAAGGCACGTGCCTTGAGCCTCAGGCGAGGCGCAATTGAGGCGCGCCTTTGCAATATTTTACTTTTTTGTTGTCTTTTCTGATCAAAGAGGCCTTTAAAATAATGGGCTTAGGCCTCCAAATTATTAAAAGAAAAAAGGGAATTTTAGGGCTGAATTCCAAAAGAAGAAGAGAAGAGAACTTTTGGCTGAAGAAGAGAAATGGGCTTACAACCGAGCATTAAAGTGTTGATATGATGTTTATGATCGTATTGATCTGATTTCTTTAAGAGATATAGATGATAGTAATGAATGGTTGATGGGGACAATGGAAGGAGAATCAAATCAAGAAGATGAGCTTGTGTTTTATCATGAATAGTTAACACGGGGTGCAGTTGCTAGAGCTAATGGAGTTGAAGAAAATGCTTATAACACTAGATTGAACAAAGGCAAGGGTGTTGAATCTACTTCACACTAAGTGGTAGGACTAAACATGTGGAAAAGGCAAAATCATCTTCTCAAAGGAGAAATAACACTCCTTTAATAATTGGAGATGAAGAAGTTGATGTTGAAGAAGCCGATGAAAGTGACTACAAGAAATTTGATGAAGAAATGTGGATGAAGAAGATTTTGTGGAGCTTAATGATGATGAGTAGTTGTCTTGTGGATCTTAGGACTTATAGATATTTAGTAGTAGCATTAGATTTACGGTTTTAAACTTTTTCTTCTGATTTTAGACTTACAAAACTTTGTCAATTTTATTGTTTTGTGCATGTGTTCTGTTTTTGAGTGTTGCTCTATGAATTGTTATTTTTTCTTTATTTTTTTAATATTTTTGCCTCTCACTTCGATAAGGCGCATGCTTGCGCCTTGCACCTAGGCTCTAGGACACCTTTGTGCCTTGATGCGCCTATCGCCTTTAACAACTATGATATATACAAGCATCCACATGAATAAAAAAACCAAGGTTTTCAAACCTTGTGCGGCCTTTGACTTGGAAATGTTAGATGGTATGGTCAAGGGTCAGAAGTCTAACCGAGATCCAACCGAGGTTCAACCAGATTTAAATTAAATATGAATTTTTTTTTTCTAAAGTAACTCGAATCCATCTATTACAAGTATTCATCAGGTTTACAGTCTGCCACTTATGTTGTATTCTTACATAAAACAACCTGACTAGACATTTCTTCAACAAAGGTCATGCATAATTAGTTATGAACTTGTAGAGTAAATTTGGCTTTCCATTTTAATACTTTGGTGCTGATACCCTTGCATGCTGGAAATAGATCCCATCAAATAATTTGAAGTCATTTGTGGAGGAGCTATAAGGATTGAATGACTTCATTAGTAAATTTTTTTTCCTATAGTTTCTATGGGTACCTGGGCTGAATACATATAGATGTGGAAATCTTTTAACATTTTTGTTTGGTTTATAGTTTTTTTACATATTTCGTGTGGTTATTACATGGAGTGCACACAGCATACCAGTGATTTGGAAATTCCATAGTTTCATATGGAAAGAAAGTAAACAGACATTAGTTGCTGAATTTTAATGCTTCTATTATTGATAGGCTCTGGAAGCTATACAGATGGTTTTGCAACTCACCAGTTGTAAAAAAGTTGACTCTGAATTATTGGAAAGAATTATGCTCGAAATGGAAGGAAGAGTTTCAAAGAGACATTCTGTATGCCTTCCTGTGTCCGGTGACTGCAGTTCTACCAATGAAACTTGTTTTGGCAACTCAAACGATTCAGAAGTAGAAGCTGGATGGTCTCGGGAAACTGAGCAGTTAGTGGAGCTGCTTGGTAGAATGCTTCAGCAGGTTTGCATATGCTTTTATGTTATAAGCTTGATTCTTAATTTTACCTCCAGTCCTCCACCATGTATGATGCACAAAAGTTGTGATTAATTTCCTGTGTTATTGTCACTCTTTAGGTTAGTTTTGAGATTTGCCTGCTTAGGTTTATTGCTCCCATTGGTCACCCCATAACTAAATCAGGCAATCAACTATATTATAGTTACTTCATAAGCTTAGCATGTGCATTAAGCTACTTGGAAATTTTGGGAAAATTTCAGCTTTGTTAAGCTCATCAGGCCAATTAAATTACATTATATATGCAAATTATATGTATGCTGTCATGATATTTGATTGAAATGTCTTTGTTTGCGTTCAGATAATTAAAAGTGATAGCAGAGCAGATATATGGGGTTTATATGCAAGATGGCACAAAATTAAAGGAGATCTTACAATGTGCTCTGAAGCACTCTTGAAACAAGTTAGATCATATCAGGTATCTGTGGTTAACCTGCAACATCTCACATTCTGGCATTCTTACTCCACAATAACATTTTTTTTTTTGTGCTGAGGACATTTTTTATTCTATTGCCTTTATTTTTGTTGTATACTTCAGAGCTGGCTGTGTATGTGATGAAAGGATGATTTTTATTCCAGTGGCAGATATGTTATGTCAGCATACGGTATACAGTATTAACATTAATACTGCAAAGTTGATATAATAGATTTAAAACGCAGATGTTACCATTAGTTATTCAAGAATTCATGCAACAAAAAAGCAACAAAAACAATAGCTCTGTTGTCATCCATATGCCTGGATCATTGTGTAAATGAAGTATATGCCACTAGGTTGAGGACAGGAAGTCATAATGTCTACAGAAACCATTTCAAAGTTTCCATGATGGATGCTGCAGTCTCTTGGTCATGCTTTACGGCTAGGTGTATGGAAATGTGGATCAGGCAGTTGCTTCTGTTACTATCTTTCTTTTCTGATAGGATTAAGTTTTCTTTTGCTGCAAAGTATACTCTCGTTTGCGTGTGTATTCTATTGTTTTGTGTGACTGTTGCAGTTAGGCTGCGCTATTTCTTGCCAAATGCGGCTTGCAATGGAATATAATGGAGCTTGGCATATCTCTGTTCAAGTTTTGCGAAGTGGGCATTCCCAATTGATGGGACGGCCCCAGACACACTTGCTCTTCCTCCTGTCTGCTTTACCCAGTTCACAATTTCTCAAAATAAATATCCATCTTTTGGTGCGATAGAAAATTTGAAACTTTGGAAACACTTCTGTAAAGTAAAGCCATTCCATGGGAATTAGGAATGGGAAATGAGCTTTCTTCTCAAGGAAGCAAGGCAACCATTGCAGTCACCAAGTTTTCTTTGAAGAAAGCAAGGCAACCATTGCAGTCACCAAGTTTTCTTTGTTGGCATAGATAAAGCTCCAAGGATTGCCCTTTCCAAGTTCTCTCTCTTTTTGTTTCCACAGTGTCTTCATCTGTCTAAGCTCTAATTATGTCTTTGCTTTGTTTGTTGGAAAAGTTCAGTGCTTGGATTTGAGGACTGTTAATTGTTTGAAAGGAATAAAATTTAGGATACTAGGTGTAGATGTGAGGTCAATGTCCTCAAGTGTTTGGTCTAATTTGCTCCAACTGGTTTTGACTGTGGTTAGTTCTACCAGACTTTTCTATAACAATAGCAGACTTTTAGAGTCATGCTACCAGACTTTTCTATAACAATAGCAGTGGTCCAATTTACTGTCTCCAAATTTAACTTATCTTTAATTTTGTATGCTTTATTTACTAATTTACTTCAATATTTATGCACATCATACAGAGGTTACGTGTGCTGCCATTCTGATTTTTTCTCTTTTTTGGTTCAGAAGGCTTTCACAGTAATTTATTGGTTTTATTATATGCTTCTAACTAAACTTTCTTTCAGGGATCTGATTTGTGGAAAGATAGAGATCGATTTAAAAAGTTTGCTCATGCCTCATTGGAACTATGTAAAGTCTACATGGAAATATCTTCCTCCACTGGTAGCCGGCGGGAACTCTCTGCTGCTGAGATGCACCTGAGAAATGTAGTTAAACAGGCAAGGTTTTTACTTTATATTTTATCATCCCAAGACAAATTACTTGCATGATTTATTTTGGATATTATTCACTAGTTGAGTTTAAACGTTTTAGTTCATCTTTTGCTTGACTGTCATCTATTTTACATGCTGATGTTAAATAAATTTTTCAGGCTGAGATCTTTTCAAACACCGAAGAATTCAAGGATCTGCAATCTTGTCATAATGAAGTGAAGATGAAGCTTCAATCTGCTTCAGTGCCAAATTAACTCCAAAAGATCTCCTGGGCTGCACCTCTTTATTATGTGGCAGGTGGTGTATCATACATGTATTCAATTTGTATGGCACAAGTATCCATATTATTTTCTTATTTCATTTTTAATCATTTTGTCCCATTGCTATTGCTTGGTTTCATATTTTTGGGAAAATGTTAGATGATGTCGTTTCTGGTCTCTGTCGTTTGATGTTTAGAAGCTCACTTACCTTCTTAAATCAGTTACAAATGTGAACAGCCACTATCCTGTTTGTACAAATGCTCGCTTTAACTTTATTTTTAGGAAAATGCTGAAGTCAGCTGACATACAAACACAAGGTGCAACCCACTGGAGATTTGTACCTTTATTCATGCTTGTACGGATAGTTTTATCCGTTTGGACACTGTAAAGGTTAGGATCTGATCTCCCTCCTTTGCCAATTATGTAACTTGATCAATATTTGATATTTTGAATTATCCTGTTGTATCTATTTCTGGTACATTGATTATATTTTGGATACTCCAAAATGTTCTTTCTTATTTGACATGTGTGAATTTAACTTGGGTGAGGTGAGATGTCATTCAGACATGCACTGCATCTTTCCTTTTTTTAATTGGTATTTTGGTAGGAAGTAGCATTTATGCCATCAGTCAATGCAGTCGGAGCTTAATTCTTGCTGTGATTGGTTTTATTTTGTTGCTTCAGGATCTAATTTACTTGCTAGCAAAAATGGTAGAGGGGACCAACTCCTGAATACTCAAGGAGGGTATTAATTATGTAAAGTTGCTACTTCAACAAAATTGCACATATTCCTGCTGCAAGAACATCCTACCTATAGAGACATTTTTTCCGTTGAACTTCGAATATATGTCTTAGCTGGAGGATGCTGCTAGTGATCTTTTTACTTTTAGCCTCATGGTTCAAAAGAGCAGATGATCTGCACAATTAAAATGAAAGCTGCGCATCTTCTCACAAGTGAGGTTGTGTCTTGCTTCCCTTACTTCCGTACAACGCAGATGGATGAACAATGACAATGCTTGTCTCAGCTAATTTGATGGTTTTCATCAACTGAAGTAGCAGTCTTCTCATTCTTTTTTGAAACATTTTAGAATTAATCAGTGTGTCTTATTCCAATGATAAGATTAGAATTATTTCAAAATTAGATATCAAATGCAAAATATCAAACATAACGATCAAAATGTCAAATTCACATTTTGCGTGATCAACAATTCACCTGTTTTTAAGCTTTCCTTCACTGTAATAAAAAAAAATCAGTGATACAAAGTTCCATGAATACTATCACTGACATTAAATTTAGAGTTAATTGAAAAAAAATATATATACAATTTAGCGGTTTTTGCAATGTAATTACATTTATTTAATTTGAACAGTACATGACCTTTCACGCCTCCTGTAATTATAGAAAATCTAAATCATTAAGATGCCAAACATATAAAAATTGCTTTTGATTTAAAGAAAACCATGGGATTATTATTTATCATATTCCAAAATAAACGTGCAACTAGCAAGACTGATAGGAGGAAAATGATTATTTTCTCCTTGCGCAGTGCAGAAGGGAAATTAAATCGTAAGTGATAGATATAAAGCAACATTATACAGAAACAGTATTCTAGTTGCAGGAGATATTATTATTCTTCTTCTTTCTTCTTGAGCATGAAAAGGGACACATGAAATTGGACTTGATTTCATTAATCAATCCCTTGCATCTTCCTCATCATAAGCACAAATTCATAAACCTTTTCTGGGTCAGGAATGATTTGGGCTACACTTTCTCTTTTCATGCACCTCTTTATCCAAGCAGCAATCTTAGGGCACTCAGCTTCAACAGTGAAGTCTGTCAGTTTCTCAACAGCCAAAAACCAAGAGGTCAGAGGAATCGCTATCACATCAACAAACCCAAAACTTTCCCCTCCAAAGAAATCTTTCTCTCCAAGGGCTCCTTCTAACACCTTCAATATCTCTATGAAGTTGTTCTTTGCAGCCTGTGCGGCCTCTCCTTTGCTCTTCCAAATTTCACCAAGTGAATCAAATACCTGTCCAGATGAACACTCTAGAATGAACAGGTTATAGTATTGAGAAATCAGTTTTTATATTATTTTGTTTGGTTTTTTCCCCCTCTAATGGAGTTATTGGAGAGCCAGCTTCAAATATAATATATATTTATGTATATATATTTTTTTTTGCTTATTATACTCGGCCAATGTTTGAGCAATAAAAAAGATATAGTATGAATTATTGCACATGTATTTATCATTCATTTATAGTAATTTAGAAATATTCTTACATACGTCCAAAGTATTGAATTCAATAATTAAATTTCTGATATATACTCAAGTTGCTTTATACATAACCAATGAAAAATTAATATAAATGTGACAAATGTATATATGATGTATTACAAATTCATTTATCGAATGCAGTACACTGGAATAAATAAAATTTTTATGATAAGTTATAATAGGAATACTTGATAATATGAGCACATTTACACTGATTGATTAAAGTTAAAAAGGATAAAATATATTCGAAAAACACCTCAAATTGAGAATAATTTTATTAAAAAATTATGTGTTTGTATTAATAAATAAATAAAAAATGGTGCAAGAAAAGATCAGAAAACAAACCTTTTTGTCAATATAATCAGTCCAGAAGCGGGCTTGAGCACGTCCATAAGCACAAGGTGGGAGCAATGCAGGTGAAGACCATGTCTCATCAATATACCCAACAATCACAGTAGATTCAGCCAGTGGTTTCTCACCATGAAAGAAGACAGGTACCCTTTTGTAAATTGGATTTGATGTTAGCAGCAACTCACTCTTCCCACCAAACAAATCCTCCTCTCTAGCATCATACTTCACCCCTTTTTCATTCAATGCAATTTTGACCCTCATGCAGAATGGGCTAACCCAGAAGTCAAGAATAGTTACTTCTGCCTTTGACATTCTTTAGTGATATTGATATTGTCAGCACTTCCCCAAATTCTGTGTTCCTTTTTTGTGTTTGGTGGTACCAAATTGATGAAGCTATATCAATTTATATAGAAGATTGGGCCTAAACAGTGGGTGATAGTCTCAAAGCTTGTTTTCAATCAAGTCTTCTTGTTTTACTCACCAATGAAAAGCTTAATCCACTTTGTGATTGTCATTGCCTAGTAGCAAACATTGCTATGCTACATTGTGATGGTGAGAATATCAGTATAGTAGTGCTACGTATGCTTGGTAACAAGCAAGTTTGTCTTCATTTATATGCCGCTTTGGGAGCCCTAGGACAACACTACCGCGCAATACAAGGTGTCGTTTATATATATATATATATATATATATATATATATATATAAGGAATAACCCATATTTTACCCCATGCACTTTTATTATTTTCTCAGTTTACTCCCTCCACTTTTATTTATATACATTGAGTTCTCGCACTTTTATTTTCGTTCACATTAAACCTTTATACTTTTATTAACCTCTTTAATAAATATAATTCTAAAAATTTTCATTAATTATGTTATAATTTAATTATTTATATTTTATTATTAATATAAAGATTATAAAAATACTATTAAATGCCAAGTAGTCTTACGAATATTAAATGTAAATTATATAATTGTAACTTATTGGTTAACAAAAATTGAATCTAATATTATAAAAATAAAAATTTAAGCTAAATTCTACTAAATTTTATTTTAGTAGAATAATCTAAAGTATTTTAAATTATTTATTTAGAATAAAATAAAATAAGATTTAGTAGAATTTTGCTTAAATTTTTATTTTTATAATATTAGATAAAATTTTTGTTAACTGCTAAATTACAATTATACAATTTAAATTTAATTTTCATAAGATTATTCGGCATTTAATAGTATTTTTATAATCTTTATATTAAAAATAAAATATAAGTAATTAAATTATAACATAGTTGATAAAAAAATTTAGAATTATATTTATTGAAGGGGTTAATCTTGCTAAAATAAAAGTAAAAGGACTTAATGTTCATAAAAATTAAAGTATAAGGGGTTAATGTAAACAAAAATAA
>CATIWM010379401.1:0-17372 GCA_949671775.1 Mallotus repandus
TGAAGGCTGCTCTTCTTAAGTCACGAATTTGAGAAGATTCCAGATTATATTTGGATATATTAAGGGTAAAATATCCATTTTAAGCCTTAATGAAATGGTTTTCTCATCTATTAAACCTCAAGCTTTCAATTGTGCATTTTAACATGTCTATTTGTTTTAATTGAGTCCAAATCATCCTAAACTTTTTAAATCTCACTCTTTATTTTATTTTTAATCCTAATCCCTTTTATTCTCATAAATTTACTAATTTTGAGTTACATCAAAATTCAAAATTCTCGCTCTTCGATCGAGCACAAGTCACGGCTTAACCCGATACACTAAGCTAACCATGTATACTAGCTTATACTTAAACTCAACCATTATATATATAAATGCAATGTAATATGTATGCAAATGTACCTATAGTAGAGTACGAATGTGACAATTCTCCCCACCTTAGGAAATTTCATCCTCGAAATTGAATTAGAACAAATGGGGGTATTGGTCTCTCATGTCTTCCTCTCGTTCCCAAGTAGCTTCCTCACTTCCATGGTGTTTCCACAACACCTTCACCAAAGGTATAGTTTTATTTCTTAACACTTTGGTTTCCCTAGCAATAATTGTAGCTAGTTCTTCTTCATAAGATAAATCATCCTTCAATTCTAAGGGCTGGGTTTGCAAAATGTGACTAGGATCACTCCTATACCTCCTCAACATCAATACATGGAAAACATCAGGAATCTGCGACAATTCTATAGGTAAAGCCAACCTATACGCTACTGGACTAACCCTCTCAATCACCTCATATGGACTAATATACCTAAGGCTCAATTTCCCCCTTTTACCAAACCGCAAAACTCCTTTCCAAGGTGAAATCTTCAGGAAGACCTTATCACCCACATTGTATTCAATTAGTTCCCTCTTTAAGTTTGCATAACTCTTTTACCTATCTTGGGCTGCCTTTAGTCAATCCCGAATTAACTAGATCTTCTCTGTTGTCATTTGTACAATTTCTGGACTGACTAACTGCCTTTCCCCAACTTCATCCTAACAGATTGGATTTCTGCACTTCCTACCATATAGAGCTTCATAAGGTACCATCCCCAAGCTAGAATGAAAGGTGTTATTGTAGGAAAATTCCATCAAAGGCACATATTTATCCCAACTACCTTGCAATTCCATCACACAAGTTTGATGCATGTCTTCTAATGTCTGGATTGTCCTATCTGACTGTCCATCTGTTTGAGGATGAAAAGTTGTACTAAACCTCAACTTAGTACCCAAAGCATATTGCAAACTCGACAAAAATCTGGATGTGAATCTTGGATCTCTATCTGATACAATAGAAAATGGAACTCCATGCAATATTACTACTTCTTTAATGTAGATTTCAGCTAGTTTATCCAGTGAGTAACTCACTTTCACAGGCAAAAAGTGAGCTGATTTAGTAAGTCGATCGACAATCACCCAAACTGCATCATATCACTGCTGAGTTATAGGCAAGCTAACAACAAAATCCATCGTGATATGCTCCCACTTCCATTCAGGAATAGGAAGAGGTTGCAATGTTCCTGCTAGGCGTTGGTGTTCTGCTTTAACCTGTTGACAAACCAAACATCTAGCTACAAATTCTGCAATGTCTTTTTTCATTCCTGACCACCAATAGTTATCCTTCAAAGTACGGTACATTTTGGTACTTCCTGGATGCATGACATATGCTAAATTGTGTGCCTTTTCCATTATCTCCCTTTTTAAAACTTCAACATTAGGTACATATAGCCTACCCCCACAAAGCAAAATACCATCATCTGATATCATAAAGTCTACCCTGTTACCCTGCTGGACTTGCTCTCTAATCTTCACCATCTGTTCATCCTGACCTTGTGCCTCCCTAACTCTATCAATCAACACTGGTCAAACTTTTAATGTAGCAAGCAATGCTCCTTTTTCACCCTGAGCTAACTCCACATTTAATGCCCTTAATTCAAGCAACAATGGAATTCTCACAGTATGAATATGAGATAAGTTACCTAAGGACTTCCTGCTAAGTGCGTCTACTACCATATTAGCTTTCCCTGGGTGATATTCAATAGTGAAGTCATAATCTTTTAGGAGCTTAATCCATCTTCTTTGCCTCAAGTTCAACTCTTTCTGGCTTAATATGTACTTTAAGCTCTTGTGATCTATGAAAATCTGACACTTCTCACCATACAAGTAATGCCTTTAAATCTTCAAAGCAAAAACTATTGCTGCTAGTTCCAGATCATGTGTAGGATAGTTTAGTTCATGTGGCCTCAACTGTCGAGAAGCATATGTGACCACTTTACCTTATTGCATCAGTACACAACCCAAACTAGTTCTAGATGCATCACTGTACACAATATATTCTAGCCCTGTCAGTGGAAGTGTCAACACTGATGCTGAAGTTAAACATGCCTTTAATTCATCAAAACTATCTTGGCATTCTTCATTCAAGACAAACTTCACATTCTTCCTTAGCAGTTTTGTCAAAGGTGAAGCAATGATGGAGAAGTTCTGCACGAATCTCCTATAATAGCCTGCCAACCCCAGAAAACTATGCACCTCATGCATGCTAGTAGGTGGTTTCCAACTAAGAATTGCTTCAATCTTCTTTGGATCAACATAAACTCCCTCAGTTGAAATGACATGCCCCAGAAATACCACTTTTCTCTAGCCAGAATTCACACTTGCTAAACTTGGCATATAGTTGTTTGTCCCTTAGTGTCTGTAGCACAATTCTTAAATGCTCAACATGTTCTTCCTTGGATCTTGAATACACAAAAATATCATTAATAAACACAATAACAAAGTTATCAAAAAAAGGCTTGAATACCATATTCATCAAATCCATGAACGCAGCATGAGCATTAGTGAACCCGAATGGCATCACTAGGAATCCATAATGTCCATATCGAGTTCTAAATGTTGTTTTAGGCACATCTGCTGCCTTAATCTTTAACTGGTGACACCCGGATCTCAAGTCAATCTTTGAAAATTCTCTAGCTCCTTTCAACTAATCAAACAAGTCATCAATCTCTGGTAGTGGATACTTGTTACATATGGTCACCTTGTTCAATTGTCTGTAATTAATACACAATCTCATAGTACCATCCTTCTTCTTTATAAACAAAACTGGTGCTCGCCAAGGTGATACACTAGGTCTGATGTAGCCTTTATCAAGTAATTCTTGTAATTGCACCTTAAGTTCTTTCAATTCTGCTGGAGCTATTCTGTATGGAGCTTGTGAAATAGGAGTTATCCCTGGCTGCAAATCAATACTAAACTCAATCTCTATATCAAGTGGCAACCCTGAAAGATCTTCAGGAAATACATCCACAAACTCATTTACCATAGGAAGACTATCAAGCTTTTGCCCCTCTTTTTCAGTGTCAATATATATGCCAAGAATGCTTCACACACTTTTCTCATCATTCTCCTAGCTGCTAGTGCTAAAACCCCTCTATCTGAAAAGTTTAGAAAATAGAGTAAAATGAGTATAAAAATACTCAATGAATAGATATTCTAAGTAGAAAACAATTTGGTTAAACCAAATATAATAATTATCTCAAATTAGCTAATAAGTAACTAAAATCAAATTGTAATCCACTTGAAATATCAAAGTCATTCTTGCTTTTAAACTTATACAAAGTTTCGTCAAGTAAAACACATGCCTTTACAAACATTAATACAACCTTGGTCACGTATTAACCATCCCTAAACAAGTATCATAACCAGGCCATCACCAATTCAATCTCTAGGCACACTAGAAGGCTAACCCTTCGACAATATTAGCACGGAACGACCTTCTTCCTTCACCACCCTGCAATCAAGTGCCTTGTTGTTTATTATGCAATAACAACCAACACAATCTCAAATGTGCATATATCATCTCAGCACATCCAACAACTCATATAGGGTGGTAATACATAAAACAAATACCATTTTCATCAAATAATCAATCAAAACAACATTATCATATTTATGGTTTAATAACCATTCAAAATCAATCAATATTTGTCATATTTCAAAGAAGTAAAATCAGGTTGAGCATAAGCTCATTTCAATCACCAAGTAACAAAAATAATCAAAATTCAAATCGCAAAACAAAGCATATAGAATTAACACATTTAATTCGTATACTTGGAACCTTTAAAGCTTAAAATTAAAATATGTAATTCAAGTGTCACAAAAGGCTGAATTGAAACCATTTTAATAAATCAATTCAGGCACATTAAACATCACTAAAATATTCATTTTATTTCTATTATAAAAGATTTAAAAGGCTTGAACATCTACTCACAAAATAGCTTTCCAAAATAAACACAATTGATTCACCGTTTTGTTCAATTTGCACCAGCACCTTCCTTTCCTTTTCCAGCACCTAAAACATGAAATTTTATTTAAAAATCATCAATAAAATAATCTCATATGCTGTCCTATTCATGCAGCCCACAAATGGTGTGCATAGAATGCAAAATAACTCAATTTCACTATTCTACCCCTTTAACTCTAAAAGGGCTGTTTACAGTCCAAACTTAGAAAAATTCCTCAAACCTGTAGAGAATGAATTTGAAGCTAATATTTGAATCAGCCTTAAATCTATATGTACAATGAATTTCTGTAAAAGTTTCACTTAATTTAGACAACTATAGAGTGAGATATAAGCACCTAAACACAACCAGGTCACTATACATGAATAGAGTGAGCACCAAAATGTTTCTTTTTATTAGTATAACTTACTGACTGATTTTACTCAACCTTAAAGATAAAAAGTTTTAGAGAACTCTTTTAAGTTTTCACATAATCAAATAACACTCAATTTGGAGCTCTCTAGCTCAATTTATAATCAAAACACATAGACTGAAAAACCAGATGCTTAAAACCCGAGAACAACATGTTATGAACCCTAATCCAAATCAACCAAAAAAAGAAAATTACTTACCAATTGGATTAATAAAACCTTTAAGGATAATAATTTCAGCCTGAAATTACTTTATACTTCTTGATTTAGCTTGCAAAAAATCAATTTTAATTAAGGAATTCAGAATTCTCTCTACTTCTTTCTCTTTTCTCTTTCTTTCTTTTCTTTCTCTTTTCTTTTCCTTAACAATGAAGGCTATTCTTCCTAAGTCACAAATTTGAGAAGATTCCATACCATATTTGGATATTTTAAAGGTGAAATATCCATTTTAAGCCTTAATGAAATGGTTTTCTCATCTACTAAACCTCAAGCTTTCAATAGTGCATTTTAGCACGTCTATTTGTTTCAATTGAGTCCAAATCATCCTAAAATTTTTAAATCTCACTCTTTATTTTATTTTTAGTCCTAATCCCTTTTATTCTCATAAATTACTAATTTTAAGCTACATCAAAATTCAAAAATTCTCGCTCTTCGATCGAGCACAAGTCACGGCTTAACCCGATACACTAGCCTAACGATGTATACTAGCTTATACTTAAACTCAACCAATATCTATATAAATGTAATGTAATATGTATGCAAATGTACCTATAGTAGAGTACGGGTGTGGCAGTTGGTGTATAGTTTCAAAAAAAAAATTCAATTTTTAAATATAGATGATCCAAAATTACTTTTGATTCTTTTTTTTTTCATTTTGTTATTAGTAGCATATTTAAAAAAAATTATATGTTTAATATATGTGCACCTTCTATATTTTGCATCTTTTGTTAGTTTGTCTCCTCAACTTACAAAATGATCTTATAGATGCTTAAACTTGTGTTTGTGCCATATTTTTTATTTTTGGCTAAAACATATTAAGCCCATTAAATTAATAAAGCAAATTTGATTTTGAGGCCCAAAAGTAATTAAAAACCCATCCCATAGCTAGTGCAACTTGCAGAAGGTTCTGGAGATAGAGTTTATTATTCAAGAGCTACTCGGAAAGTGGATTACACGAATTTATTTCTCCAAAAAGGATGACCCTTAAATTAAAAATTACTTGGACAAGTAAACTAAGGGAAAGGTTACTAACATTCAGTTCTCAAAATCTTGTGGGAAAGGAAAATACTGGAAGATTCTGGAAATTATTTCTGCATTGATGAAAAGAAGATTCTAGAGATTTTGGATGAGAATGTCTTGGGTTAAAAGATCAAGCTTGGAGAAGAAGATGTCTAGAAGTTACGTAAATTTGTTTTCACCTAGAAACGAAAGACTTTTGAGCTGGAGAAATAAATGAGAGAAGTAGTCTGCAAGTAAAGAATGCCTATAAAAGCAAGAGGAAGAACATAAAACACACATCTACACATCTACAACATCTACATCAATCTACAAATCTACAATTATCTTTAGTCAATCATTTTACTGTCATTTTTCATTAGTTTATCAGTAGCATTGTTTGCTTTTTGTTCTACTTTGATTTTGTATTAAGCTCTAAAAATCAATACAATTTCTTTTTAAATTTTTTAATAGTTTCTATTATTATTAATTTACATCCCGTGTGAAATCCTAGCAAATTATGGAAACGACGTTTGGGAACCCATTTTTTATCTGAAGAAGTCAGTCTAAATTTTGAGGACTTGCTCCTCTGGCACGCTCGCTCTAGACAAAAATAAAAATTAGCTAACAACTTGCTTAAATCTTGAATTTTCAACACTTTTTGTATTATTGAAGTTTTAAATGTTTTTTTTTTATAAATTAAAATGAACCATTTCGATACATTAGATGAAAAGTGTTTTAGAAGAGATAGTTTTAGCAAGTTAAGGTATCAAAATAATCAATTTATAAGTTGAAGGGGTAAATTAGCAAATATATATATATATAAAATTTATGACATTAGTAAAAATATTATTGCTCGTGTATTTGTAATATATTTAAGTATTTTAACTTATAAATATAATTAAATTAAATTAAATTAAATTAATAATCAAATAATATATTTTGGAAAATATGAAAATAAAAAAATGTTAAATAATTTTGTTTATTTATTTTAAATTTCAAGATATTTCGATAAAAGGAGTAACTCAGAATATTATTTTATAGTTTTTAATGTCAAATTATTTAGGAGGGGCTTGTTTAAAAAACTATTTAAGAGGGGCTATTTTTAAACTAAACAAAATATAAGGTGCCCATATGAATTTTTACATAAATATTAAAAGTAAATTTATTTGTTTTTTCAAGTGGAAATGCAACAAAACCCTATTTTGGATTAGGAATTGTGCATTAATTAGACTTATTATAAATCTAGGCTTTTACTATGTACAAATGTTTGTACCTATATAAATGTAATTAAAATTATTAAATTTATTTATTTAAATATAATTATTGATTATCTTTGTGTATCGAAATCCATAATATATATTAATGACTATAATTAAATAAATATTAATTTGATAATTTTATTTCTATTTGTGTAGATACATACATTCATAAAATGTGTGTTTGTTGTAAGATGGGCAACTAAATCATTCAAGGGACATAAATTTTGTGCACATTGTAAGAGGGAGGGACAACTAGATTATTCAATAGGCATAATTAAATTCTATACAAGTTATTATTATTATTATTATTATTACATGATAGTACACATAAAAACATAAACAAACCTTAATTTTCAGGGTAGAGATTTTTGCGCTCATTTTCTTAATAATTACAATCTACTTTAGCTTTATTAGCAATGTAAATGACTTAATTGCTCTTACTTTCAAATGATTATGTAACCTTCACAACAATTATTATTAACTTAAGAAATTATTTAATTATACGTACAAAATAAAAATATAATAATTTCAATACCAACAATTTACTTCGATTTAATTGTTTTTATATTATAATAACTAAGGATTATTTATAATTTTATTAATTTATTATGTTATCTCTTTTTACATTCAACTTATATATACTGTTAGAATTTTATAAAAAATAGTTATATTTATTTTCTAATCTAATTATGCAATATAAATTTTTAATTGTTTAATGCTTTTAATTAAGTGTATATACATATGATATTTATATTTTTACAAAAAAAAGATAGTGAATTTAATTTTGATTTTCATCATTCAATTCCTTTTTTAACAAAAATGATAGTATATAATACCAAAAATATTATATGTATTGACAAAATTAATATAAAATAAAATAATTAAAAATAATACTTTTTATGTATTACTCTTAAAAAAAATCAATTTCTATCAACTTAATTAATTCTATTTTTTAAAATACTAATATATATAAAGTATTCTTTTTAATTTTTTTATTTTATATTAATTTTACAATGCATATAATATTTTTAATATTATATCTTATCCTTTTTAATAAAAATTGATTGATGAAAATCAAAATTAAATTCATATCATTTTTTTTAAGAAAATGTAATATCATATATATAAACACTTAAAAGCATTAAACAATTTAAAATGTATATTGCATAATTAAGTTATATATATATAACTATTTTAAATAAAATTCACAAGATAGGTTGAACATAAAATAAAATAACATAAGAAAATTAATAAAATTATAAATAATCCTTGGTGATTATAATATAAAAATAATTAAATCAAAGCAAATTATTTGTATTGAAGTTATTAGATTTTTACTTTGTAGTATAATTAATAATTTTTTAATTTAATAATAAGTTGAAAACAAAATAAAATAACATATTAAATTAATAAAATAAATAAATAATCCTTAGTGATCATAATATAAAATATATTAAATCAAAGTAAATTATTTGTATTGAAATCATTAGATTTTTTATTGTATATGAATGATTAAATAGTTTTTTTTTAAGTTAATATTGATCGAGAAAGACACCTAATCACTTTAAATTAAGAACAATTAAGTCATTTAAACTATTAGTAAAGTTAAAATAGAGTGCAATTATTAAGAGAAAAAGTCCAAAAATTTCTACCCTGATTTTCATAATAGTTTTTTTTTTTTTTTGAGAAAAAGATGAACCTTTCATTTACTGAAGATTAAAAGTACATCTTGATAAAATAATAATAAGAATAATAGTACAATCAATAAATACCAAGATAAAATCTCATTTTCCCTCAAAACAAAAATCTCACTAAAATTATACATTTCTTGGTTGCTATTCCTTAATCAAATTGACAGAGCTCTTTTAATTTGCAACTCGGCGATCTGTACGCTCCACTCAGTGGCTTTATTTAGCCATAAATCTACTCTTGGTCTTTGAATGAGTCCGATTGTAGAAATACCAATAGAAAATTCATAATAAGGACATATCCAAATTCCATAAAGGAAAATCATAGAAATTCCACTAAGGGCAAGAACTCCATGAAGGAAGATTCAAAATTTCAATCAAAAGACAAACAGATCAAAGATATGTATTTATTCAATGTAAAAAAAAAAAAAATAGATAGAATAGAAATCAAAGGGACCACTGCCGATTGAAAAGATGATCAGCGGTGGCCAAGATGAAAGTTATATGAAAACCAAGAATTAAGAGAAAAGAGGTGGCTGATTTTCATAATAGTTTAAAAAATATACATTGTGGTATTATTATTATATGATATTTAAAATTTATTCTAGGGATAAGTACAAAAAAGTACCATGTGGTTCAACATTTTTTCATTTATGGTCGTGTGATTTTTTTCGTGACATTTCAATACCCTGTGATATTTGTTATTAGCAAATCTAAGCCAAATTCACTAACACCGTTAACAATGATGACATTGATGTTGACGTGCTGATGTGGACGCCCATGTGGATGTTGCCTCACTTATGTGGATGCCCATGTGGACGTTAACGTGCTAATGTGGATGCCAACGTGTTGACGTGGATGCCCACATCAATATTCACATCATCACAATTAACGATGTTAGTGAATTTGGCCTAGATTTACTAACAGAAAATATTACAAGGTATTAAAGTATCACAAAAAAAAATACAAGGCCATAAGTGAAAAAGCGCTAAACCACAGGATACTTTTTGGTACTTATCCCTTTATTCTATCCCAATGTATATTTTTAAAAAAATGAATTGTTAATTTAAATAAAAATTAAAAATACATCTTCATAAACTACTAATATAAATAAAAGTACAATTAAGAAGTGTCAAAATAAACTTTCACTATCGTAAAATTTTTTGTTATTATTTTTTAATCACGTTGATAGAGCTCTTTAAATGTGCAACTTGGCGATTCATATTCATATAGTTCACTCAATGGCTTTAATCAGGCATAAATTGACTCTGTTGTTCTTAAATGAATCCGATGATAAAAATATCAAAAAAATTTCATGATGGAAAGATATTTAAAATTTATAAAAGAATGTCATCCCATAAAGGAAAGCAATTCAATTAAGAAAGTTTCAAAAATTTTACCCAAAAAATAAATAAAATAAACAATTAAAAATTTATGTTTATTAAGTGTAAAAAAATAAAATAAAGTAAATAAAATTGAAAAAGATAATAAATTATTATCGCCAATCTAAAAAATGAATGACAGTAGTTAAAAATCAAAAATTTTTATGAACTATCTAAGTGAATATTGCACTTTTAAATTTTAACATAAATTAACATAATCTATTAACAAACACATTACTTTTATGAGATATATACAATATATTTTCTTAACAAAATTTAGTTTCATATTTTTTTCATATTAGAACTTGATTTATTTTTCCAATTGCCTCATAATTTAGTTTTCATTTTAAATTGAAAACATTAGCTTGATTGATAATTATTTTTTATTCTTATAACATATTTTCAGAGCAAACAATAAAAGAGATTTTTATAGGAACACAAAAGAAACTACTAATTTTATTTATAAGAAACCTAAAAAATAATCTAAGAATCTTCATAAACATGAAAAAAAAGAAGCAAAAAGTTTACTTCGCTAATTATGCTTCTAGAACCCTATACCAAAGCTGGAGGACTTATATAGCGAAATTATAATGCAAGTTCTTAAAAAAGAAATGAAAATTAATATTTTTTTAAAAAAATTTCAAAACCAAAAATAACGTTGTATCATTATGTTCTTTTTATTATTGAATTAATTAAAATAAAATGAACACATTTTTACTAAAAACTAAAAAAAAAAAAAAAAGAGAAACACACCCAAGTAAATCTAGAATAATCATCAACAAAAAACACATGCATAGTGCATTCCATCTAAACTAACAACTCTCGTAGATCTAAACAGATTCATGTGAATTAGTTCTAGAGGCTTAGATGTGGACACTCTATTTTTGAGTTTGAAGGAAGACTTAGCTTATTTCTATTTTTGAGTTTGAAGGATGACTTAGCTTGTTTTTGTAATAACCCTTAATTTATTTAAGAAAATATTATATGATACTGTTGATGTTGGGTTATTGATGGGTTGTTATGTCGTTGTTGGACTATTGATTTGTAGTTGATTTGCTTGTTGTTTGATTATTCAGTTGTTGTTGTTGTTGATTTTGAGTTGTTGTCATTGATGTTGGGTTGTTATTTGGTGGATTGGTTGTTATCGAGTTGTTGCAGTATTGTTGTCTAGTTGATGTGGGGTGTTAACTCATTTAATTGCTAGCATTTATCTCAAACTCCAAAGTGAAAGGACTAAACAAAAATTTTTCCAAAAATGCGGGGATCAAAGTGGTAGGTTTCCATCTCCTTCTTCATTTCAGAGCTGACAGATGCACAAAAGTTCTAAAAAAGCCCCTGAACTTTTCAGTTGTCACTGTAGCACCTGAAACTTTCCCATCTGCGTTCACCGGTAAAACGACCTCTATTGATACGAAATTTGAACCATAGATCCTCCTCAACATCCTCTACATGTTAGAAGTTTTTATTTTGTGAAATTTGGCCTAGATTTTATCACTTTAAGCTCCAAAGTTTCGGCTTAGACTTTCTGATGTTAGACCTCATTTTCTGGTAACTTTTGACTATTGTAACCACCACCATCGGACTCATCTCATTTCCAAGAGTTGGTAGATGCTAATTTTGAGTCTGATATATGTTGTTAAGGCCTTGATCGGTGTATAATTGATAATTTTTCTTTTTCTCTCTGATATATTTATTTAGAGGTTGTTTGTGGAGTTTGATGCTATTTTTGAGTTCCATACATTGCTATGAACATGTTGATATGCCTGATTTGCGAATAAGATATTTTTCGGTGAGAAAATCTGGCGAATTCCAACGTGATTCCGGTGAGGAATAGTGATCAGCCCAGAAAATTCTGATTTTATTTTTAATAAATAGTATAAATTATAAGGACTAATTTCTATAACTAAAGCTAGGTCTGATTCCTCATGGATTTCGAATTAAACATCCCGGAAGCATTTTGGTGGAAATTTCCCAATTTCCATTTAATTTGCCCTAACTCATCAAAATAAATTCTTTTAGCCTCAAATGTCATATTTAGGATATTTTTAAGTTTATTTTTTTAATTCCTTGATTTTAATAATTTTTCTAAAGTTGTGGGGAATTATTATGAATTTATTTGTTACATATAAGCATGTTTTAAATAAATATTATTTATTATAGAGAGTTCTAGAGCAGGAGCCAAGGCAATTGGGCAGCCGAGGACACGTCGGCCGGCGCGCTCCACCTTTGAGTTGATTTATAAAATTTTTTGTTGAGATTATATAAATAAGAATTTTTGCGCGATAAATATAATATTAAGTCACTCTTATAAATTTAATTACTAATATGAATATTATTATGAGCATGAGTTATTAATTATATTATTGATAAGGATTTTGAGAAGATGCTTTAGATTAATTTCATTTTATTTTATTTTATTTCATTTTATCTTTAATTATATATGATAAGTATGTTTTGGAGAAAATGGTAGAACATGCTACGTGGTGGGTGTCAGCAGGATTGTATGCTCACCAGTATTGATTATGAAATGGCCATTGATTGATGGATTGATTGTGAGCCCTGGTTGAGTGTTGCTTTCTAGGCAGGATTATTGATTGTGACCCTTGGTCGAGCATTGCTCTCTGCGCAGGATTATTGATTGTGAGCCCTAGTTGAGTGAGACTCTCTAGGCAAGTATATATTTACTGGTTGGACCCTAGTCAAACTTACTCTCTGGGGGCCAGTAAATAATTGGTGTAAGAGATTGATTGTGGCTGCACCCTGGTTTAGCTTGCACTATGGGACCGACAGTTAATTGGATTTAAGAGAGTCAAAAGGCTAGTAGAATTGAGGTTTAGGGTTCTACCATGTTTTCCATCAAAGGTTTTAATTTATATGATTTTCTTTATGGGCGGTTTTATCTTAGAGTATTTTAGACTTTGGAAAGGAGTTTTTATAACGATAGTTTTTCAACAAAATAAAAAGGGATTTAAATATATAAACTATTTAATGGTTTTAAATAAGTAGTTTAAAACTAACATGCATTTTATAAGATTGATTCACTCGGTGAGGTCTGATTCCCTCAATTTTATTTTTTTAAGATCTCTCCATCAGTCTGATAGCTATCATTGTCTGCGTCGGGTTTCTTCTTCTCCAACTATCTTATGTAGGTTTATTAGACATTTGTACTATGTAATTGAATTCTAGAATACCATAGTAGTAGTTTATCTTGTATAATTCGTATTTGTGAATTCTTATTATGATGGAGTTATATGTATTTTGATATATTTGAGTTGAGGTGTTGATGATTATGGTGATATTGGAGTATTTGTGGTTGATGAATATTTTTTGGAAGTGTTATTTGCATTTTTCAGGTTTTTGATTTGTTCTTGGTGCAGAGAAAACTCTGTTGAATTTTCTTTAGAATTCTATAGTGGTAAAATGTTATGTGAAAAAAAAAAATCTTAAGGCTTACTACGGGTTTTGGAAGCATTATACCTTTCCCATTCCCTAGTGCCGGTCACGTGTCTTCGGTGTTCGGGTCATGACAGTTTTCCCTTTTGAGAAGCATCACAAGTCTTTTCCTTAATAAACTTGAGTTTGGGTAAGTCATTCATAAGTTCACTCTTGTTATGTTCATCCAACAACTCAAAATTAGCATGTCCTAACCTTCTATACCAAGTCCAAATGTCATGGGAAATAGGCATTAAACATTTACAGTCCTTGTTATCTACTTTATTCAAGTCAATAACATTGACATTATCAACTTTTTCACCATTAAAAACTACTTTATCATCCTTAAGCCTAATAACAAAGCAATTTTTAGCATGAAAGGTTACTTTATTTCTCATGTCATATAATTAACTAATGCAAAGATAGTTATAATTTAGACCATCAACTAATAACACATGATGAATAGAAAGAGTCTGAGGATTACTTACTTCACCAATATCCACCATCTTCCCTTTAACATTGTCTCAAAATGTCAAACTTCTTCCATATTTTACCTTAAGGGTAATGAATTCGGTGTTATCTCCCATCATGTGTTTTGAATATCCACTATCTAGATACCATTGACTTTTGGTCTTGGTGGACTTCAAGCACACCTACACAATAAAAAATCAAATATTCTTTTAAACTCAAACCTTAAGTGGTCTAGATTAGTTAGTCTCAAAATAGTCCATAGACAATAATTGCAAATGTAATCTCCTATAGTAACATACATTAGCTAGTATGCCCAAGAGTCATGTAATAGAAACATCTCACATTTACAAAACCTATTTGAAATATAAGCATAAGAGTACTTCACATTTGAATATTGCACATATTTTTTATTAGGCACATTAGTTCTAGTTTATGCATGTGAATATTATGTTTGTCTCCAAAGGATTTGGGAGATTTAGAGGGTGCATGAGACATACATTCATAAGTATGCAAATGATTGTGTAAATTGACATGTTTAGGTGTGTGCTTCTTTATGTACATGAAAGCATCCTTAAGTTAAGGTCTCTTGGCTTGAGGTTTGGACCTTTGACTAATAGGGGATGAGCATTAAAAGGCTTAATATTGGCTCTTGGTGATTGAGACTTCTTAACTTTAGAAACATGAGTCTTATCACCTTTACTAGAAGTTAAGGAAGGATCATGTTTAACTTTGACAAATCTTATGGGAGTTGGTGATGAGGAGGCTTCATTGGAGTACCCAGATCTATAAGTGTCACCATGAAGCCTTTAAGATTCTAAGAAACTATTGAGAGTCTCTTTTCCTTTTTGAAATTTGGAAATATAGGTTTTTAAATCTAATATCTCTTTTGAAAGCTTTTATTTTCTTCCATATCTTTATCAATTTCACATTTTAAGGAAGTAGTGGCTTTCAAATGACTAGAGAGTTATTTATCATATGAAATAACTTTTGAAAGCTCATTTTTCAAAATTTCAAATTCTTTTGACATTTTTGAAAGTTCTTATTTATAAAGCTTTTTCTTTGAATACAAATTTTCACATTTTATTATAATCTTGCTTACAATAAAGCTCTCATCATCATCACAGTCATCATTAAAATCATCACAAAATAATGAGAAGTAGAAGGTACCCCTTTATTGTCCTCAAGTACCGTGAAGCAAAGGTTGGCAACTTCTTGTTGTTTTTCTTCCTTTTTCAAATCAAAGGAATCATCCCATATAGCCTTGAAAGCTTTTCTCTTTTCCTTTACCCCATTGCCTTTAAACTTCTACATAGGACATTCATTGCTAATATGATAGGGTTTTTTGCATTCATATTGTAGACGGCGGGGTTTAGTGCGCGCCCAAGTTAATTGCAACCGCGACACTGTTTGAGCTCAGGGTTCTAGGGAACACACTAACCATTGTCACAAAGACATGGTGTGGAGATGAAGAGTCGCCACCCAGGGTAATAACTGGGACAAATCAAAAGTGGTGGTAACTCAATTCTTTAATACAAGCTAGCACCACAACCAGGAGTTCTGGATATGCAATACCAACTTCTTTTAGTCTTTTGTTCATTTAGAATTATTTTATGAATTACTATCTTATTCCCTAATTACATGCAATTTCATTAAACCCAAATTGAATATCCATCTAACCCTAAGGCAACCAATCCATAAAAAAACACATAAAAAATACATTCAAGGCGTAACGTCCCTAAATCTAAACTACATTTGATTTTAATTTTAAGTTAGCTAATTCTACATTTTTATTTACAAATGAAATAGAACTAAAAGTGGGTCTATATTTTAATTATATTAGTGAACTTAAATCTATTGTTTTAATTCTAAAGAAAATGAGCCTAAGTCTATTAAAGTTTAAAAGAAAAAAAATGAATTAGTGGGCTTAATTCTAATCAATTTTAATTAAATGAAATGATCTTAAGTCTACAAATTATGAAGAAGACTTTATTAATAGGCTGACCTAAGTCTAAGTTAATTTTATTTAACTAAAAAATGGGTTTAAAGTCTAAATTAACCTAAATGGGCCTAAGTTGTTTTTAATTAGATCTAAAACTAATTTAAAAGCCTATTAATTAAGTGTCTTAAAACCTACATGTGGGCTTGGGGCCCAAAACGAATAAAAAGGAAAATAAATAAATAAAACAAAAGCCCAAATAAATGAATAAACATATAAAAGCATTCAAGTAATGATATCTAACCCTAATTTAATTCCATGCCACCTAAATTAATCTAAAGCCACCATTAAATTTATTAGGGTATTACCAAATGGACCTAATTTACTAATTGATTTTTAAGTGCAAAAAATTAAAATTTCACCATTTTTCCCTCTACCGGGGATATTACAATTCCTATGTACAATAGCAGTTACATGCCCAAAAATCAAAAATAAATGCACTATGTAAATACCACTAAAACACAGAAAATAAATCTAAAACTACGTGATTTTGACATGAATTAATCCATGGCATTCCATGGACCTTCATAGATTTAGTCCGTTCAATCTCATCTCCAGGGCATATAATGTTTCCACCACCATCATTAAGGAAACAAAACAAAAAAAATCAAAAAATGATTAGACTAAAATAATAAAAAAACAAATAATAAAAATCAAATGAAAATAAATAAAATAAAATAAAAGGGATAAAACATAGAGATGGAATATTGATGAGCTCCTCAGAGGTTTTGTTTGATTCACCGTTTAAATAGATCTGCAGTATTGATCTTTTAGTTCCAGGCTTTGATTGCTCTTCCAAAAGAAAACGTTAATTCCCATAGAAAATAAAGGTTTTTTTTCAAAGGAAGTTCACGCAAAAGCTTTCCAGGAACAAAACTTTTTTTTCTTTCTCTTTTTCTCTCTGTTTTTTTCCATCTCTTTTTTCCGCCCTCTCTCTTTCTCTCTGTTTTTTTTCTTCGATTTTTTTGCCCTTTTTTTTTCTGTGAAAAGAAAAGTACGTATATGTACACACAGTCTTGTAACTCTAATATGATTATAGGATAAAAATAAAATAAATTTTTTATTTATCATTTATCTGATAAATACATATTTATCAATAACATATTTATCAAATAAATCAAATAATAACCAATCAAATTTAAGAAAAATAAATAAAAATTACCAAAAAATGAATTTTCATGCGAC
>CATIWM010379463.1:0-14233 GCA_949671775.1 Mallotus repandus
ACACTTAAAATGTACTTTTTCTCTTTATTTATCTTCATATTTGTTACCTTATTCTTGATCTCTATTTTCAATTTTTTTGAGAGGATATAAATTTGAAACATGCACCATGACAAAGGCCGTTCAAAAAGAATAAAATAAAATAAACCGAATCTTATATTTATATAATAAACAAAACCTTGTTGAATTGTTCCATACCTGTGATGAGTTAAAACGATGTTGCACTTATTAATATATTCACTATAATTACATTAATCATAAATATTTCATTTATACAAGTAGAGATAGGTGTAGTTACATACCAAAGTGTGTCGCATATATAATTATAAGATTAAAAAAATAAAATTACATTACATGGAAGCCACATGAAGTAATAAATGAGAGATAATATTACTATCTGCAATATGCTGTTTATGCCGAGATATAGAAATAATAGATAATAAGATAATTTATCACTATCCGCAATACATAAATCATTATTAATACTAATAGGATAAGTTCCATGTCTATGGTGTGGTCGTAAAAACGTGCAAGGCCTTAGTGAACCTCGGTTCGAATCTCTATTCTACCTCTCCTCCCCTCTAATCTAACTCCTAACAATTAACACTTTGGTAAAAAAAAATATTAATAGAATAATAATTTATGTAGTTAATAATGTGCATGAGGATGTAAATTTTTTTTGAATAATAGTAAATAATTACTAAGGAAATGGTCTAACTAATATTTCTTTTCAAATATATTTTAAAATATAAAATTCAAATTATATTAAAATTATTTTTTATAAAATTTTTAAGAAATTGTTCATATTATATGGAGCATCTAAATCACTGTTCTAACTAATTCAGTTTGATCCAATAAAACGATAACAGTGACAAAAATTATTAGTATTATTATTTGATCTCCTACTTATTTGATCAACAAGCCTTCATTGGCTATTTCAAAAAAAGAAAAAGGGAAAAAGCCCTCACTGGCTGGCTCCAACATTACTAGATTAATGCACCCCTAACTGAAAATTATACAAATAAGCCCCCCATCTTATACAACGTACTACTACATATGGCGCGAGTAGGAGGATCATGGATTGGGTTCCAATGGATCCAACAAGAAAATGACCTCACTGAGTCATCATTCATCAAAAAATTCTAGTGCATTTCTTTTATTTTGTTTTTATTTTTTCAACACAGAACAAATGTAGGGAGAAAGAAGGAGCCGACCTTGAGTTCCCCTCGCATGTTTCAAATTGAAGGTTTAGTCATTGGACCAAATCCACGCTAACATTCTTCCTCACCCAGGGCGGCAAGTAATTGGGTAGTCAAGAGAAGTGACTATTCATGCCTCATTTCATTTTATGTGTTTGAAATTTACTTAAATTCTATTTGTCCTACGTTTTTAGTCTAATGGTTAAGCATGCTACAGGACGTAGATTCCACCGAAACCGATCTCCATCTCTCCATACTTGGTCAAAAATAAAATTATTAAAATTTTGCTTTTTAGACATCACGGTATTAAGATTTTTTTTTCCAAATATTATATTTCAATTCAAATAAGATGACAACTGAATAAATATATTCATACAAGAAAAAAAAATCCTAACTTTGTCTAACGTTCATATTTTTATCAGTCATTTTTGGTATATTTAATCAAAATTTGAATAGTTTCATGAGACTAGAAGCTATAGGAGTGATCTCAAGTTTACATCATAATTCAAATGGTGCTTAGTGTTAATCATGTTGGATTATACCAATTACTATTCATACACCATGACAAAGGCCGTTCAAAGAAAAATTAAATTAAATCAACCGAATCTTGTATTTATATAATAAACAAAACCTTGTTGAATTGTTCCATGCCTGTGATGAGTTTAACTAATGTTGCACTTATTAATATATTCACTGTAATTACATTAATAATAAATATTTTCTTTGCCAACAATCGATGAATCAACTGGTAGAAAATTATTTTCGCTTAAATGAGATCTCGGGTTCGAATGTAGTATATGCTACCGTGTTAAATTAGTTGTTGGAAGATCTTCACCGCTTTTATTGTCCTACTCGGATCGAATCATATTAATTGGAATCTAATAGACTATAGATGCCCCGTGGTTCAGAGCAAAAATCATAATAAATATTTCCCTTTTTAAACAGAAAAAGAAAAAAAAAAGACAAAAATCAAGATCGAACCTTGACTATTACTACTAGATTATTCAATTTCGGCACTGATTATAAATATTAAAAATATACTTTTTATGATAATTTATTTTTATTATTTATTTGAGCTTGGGTCAGGGCCTGAGGGGATGAAAATGGGCTGGCTCAATCATAAGAATATTCAAATGATATATTCCTTTTGGTGGTGGTGGACATAACTTTCATAAGTTTAGGCTCTAAATTCTATAAAAGGAAAAAAAATTCTTAATTTTAATCCTAATAAAAGAAATTAGATTGTAATGTTAGGTAAAGGGACAATTTAATTATTATATATAATTCCAAAAGATGGAGGAAGAAAGACCTAAAAATTAGGTGCAAAAATGCATAGGATCCCACTATTACCTATGCATGCATGTGGAGTAGTACCCTAACTCCCAAACAATTCACATGTTTCAATCTACAATTTCATCAAAATTATCATAAACCCTTGTGTTCATCTTTCAATATGCCATGGTCCTAAGTAGCACAGCTATAAATACATTGTCATATATTTTAATTCTTAAAAAAATAAAATTATCATTCGATTAATTAGTAACTCAACATAGTAAAAATGTAAATATTTTATTTTGAAAAAAATATTAAAAAAGAGATTTAGAATTTTTTTCGTATTAACTTTCCGTAGAAAGTAATTTTTTAAAAAATAAATAAATTCAAATACTACTCCTAATAACATGACGAAATCGGTGTATTATACATGTTCCAAATTGTGGAAAAAAAAGGAAAAGAAAGTGACTTTTGAGGAAAGAAATAAAAGAGAATAAAATTATATTGACTTACCAATAAAGGAAGAAAGAGTAAAATTAGAAGAAGAAGAAAGCACCAAAGAGACATTCTAAATCTTCTTCCATATCCAATCCGTACGAATTACCAAAGATTTTGTACTATATATCCCTCACAAAAGTCCTATAAGTTTCAATCGGAAAACCCCTCTTTTCTTTTTTTCAAAATTTAAACTAAACAATTCAATGAAAATTACATATTAAATTAACATTTACTGATCTTTTTATTTGTATCAACCACCCAATTATCAAATTTATTATGATATCATTTTATTTAATTAAATTTAATATATTTATAACCTCTTAAATTTGATATGTTTTGTCAGTTTATTTTTTTTAACTTATAAATTCATATGTTAATATATTAATTTACTAAAAATATGATTATAAATAATTTTTAGCAAATTTAAGTGTTTAAAAAAATAATTTAATTTCAACTTATAAAAATATTATTTAAATACTTCACATAATTTTAAAAGTGTGATAAATTTTATTTTTTTTAACAAATTGAGGTATTTAACTAGTTAGTATGTACATTTAGAAAAAGAATTGGTAAAAAGTGTAAAATTCAGAAAGTTACTAATATATTGGACCGATTAAATGGTTATAGCTAATGTTAAAATGCACATTTTTCATGCCTATATATGCATTATGTTTCTTTTAGAAATGAATTAAAATATATATCTACGTACAACTCAAAAAGATTAAGCACTTAATAAACAATTCAACTTATGATATTATTCAAGGCCTATGCTATGGATACTTTTGGCTTAGATCTCTATCCTAAACCATTAATTAATTCACTATACTTATGGGTTCAAAGTGGATTAATTTTTTAATCCACCAATCCCAACTCTCCTTTTTTTTTTTTTCCATTTTCTTTTAGCACCCTTCAAATCTGCTGTAAACCAAAAACTATAATGGATTACAAAGCTGAAAAATAATATTTGTTAATCCAACAAACAATAAGAAGTTTGAATTCTGTTTTGAGTTCAAGTCTTATATATAGAAAAAAATAGATGCTGAGACTTTATTTTCTTATGAGTCCATTCAGTTCAAACTCTAAATTAATTGAAATCTTTGTAACTATCAAATACTAGAGTCATCAACCGGAAGAAAAACAATATAATTAATATAACTTTGATTAAAATATAATTTGTCTTAATCTCTAAGAATTATCAAAGCTATAATCAAGATTAACTTTTACTAAGTATCCAAAGTGTTTTATACGTACGGGTATTTTTTTTTAATGTCATTTTTCTTCTTTCTTTTTATATTTTGTATAATGTTGACCTTATTGCATATGGTAGCACAAAATCAACGACAGCTAGTCAAACAAAGAAAATTCTTATGTAGATATGTAATCTAAAAATTATAGAAATAATATTAAGTCAAACGAGGAAACCTATACATTTGATGCCTTCTTCTTTTGCCCATATTATAGAGACATTGCTATTAATTATTACTAAGACTTTTTTTTTTTATACAACTCATTTGTAGGAGAAATTTCACCTCAACTTTTTAAACTATTAGCAACTAATGAAATAAAAAAAATTTTACCCTTTTTAATTTTTTTTCAAATGCTATCAAAAGATAAAATACAATAATCTCTTATACATCATAAACTTTATAATTAATGATTCTACCCATATATATAAATACAGTTAAAAGGCTAAATTAATAGTAATATATGTCAAGTCATTTGGGTTCATCAATGTGTTATTAAGTTTTAGTTATTATTACTTTAATTAAATACTAAATTTTAATTGTTTGTTATTATATAAAAGTATTGTTGTATTTTTATCTTTCTATAGCACAATTGAGAGAGATTTAAAAAGGTAAAACTCTTTTTTTATTAGTTGCTGGTAATTTGAGAAGTTGAGGTAGGAGTAATTACTCCTATATATGGGATTGTATGAAAAAATTGTCCTTATTATCATATGTTAGAGAAAATCATTCCTCCCCAGCTCATAATGATACTTTTCAAGGATAAAAATTTCTACATGCTCATCATAAAAATAATACACAAGATGGACCTTTTTGTGTACAAATATTTTTTTTTTCAATAGATCTAGTATGTAAAAAATTACCACGTTCTTTTCACTAGATCTAGAACTATAAAAGAAATTACCATGTAAGTGTTATGTCATAGCAATTGAATAACAAGATATATGCAATTAATCAATCCTAAGTTAGTTTTACGTATACAATGATCAAACATTAAGTTTACAATTTTTGAATGCTAAAAAAATTATCATTTAGTTATTCAACTATCAGCAGTATTATTTATAAATATTTGTATTTTCTTATATGATATTTTTAGTATCTGATAATTATAAAAACTCCGATCAATTTAGAATTCAAACTGAATGAACCCACAAAAGATAAACTTCTCTCAACACTTAATTTTCTGTAAGATTTCAATTCTATTCCTTATTTAAATAAATTCAAATTCCTTACCAATTGAATTAATAGATGTCTTAATATTTGTGTTTTGCTTATATGACATCAATTATATTAATTTACAACTGTGTTGGTGTTTTGATAATTAGCTTTTTCCAAATAAATCAAAAGAGGATTAAATAATTAAAAGGGTACTTTTTTTTTTTGCAAAATAAAAAAAAAAAAAAAAACTCTATACATAAAGATAAAATCATAGTTGGCTAGCTAGCTAGATATATAAAGGTATTATCAATATCAAAATCAAAACTTTAGATTTAAAATACCCCACCAAAGGCACCAAGAACAACTCTTCACCAAAAATGTCTACCAAATGTTTAACTCAGAATAGGACTAGTCGAAGTATCTAAACATTTTCATGAAAGATACATACGTAAATAACAGAAAAGAATATGTATAAATGGATTCTCCTCTCTGTGTCTGTGTCTGTGTGCTGTGTGTGTGCATGGATCGATTAAATATGTGCATGTGATGATGAACTCCCATGCTCGTTCTTATGAGTTATGACTGTGCCCTAACCTCCATTCCTTACACGTGGCTGGTGGGCTGTTTTTGTTCATTTTGTTTGCTTTTTAAGGGACATGTAAATGTCTCTTCTTTGTCTCTTCTTTGTACACTGATTTGATTTCTTAAAACACTTTAAAAGCATATACCGTGGTACTTCAATTTTTTGTTTTTGAAAAAAAAAAAAAGCAAAAGCAATTGAATTTAATGAATCCAGAAAATTAATTTTCTGAACTTTATTGGAAATTTTAATTTTTCTTTATAATAATTTTTTATGGCTGTCAAAATTTTAACTAATTTATTAATTAATCGATAAAATCGGTTGATTGAAGCTGTTTTTACTTAAATGACGTTTTGAGTTCAAATCGTGATATATACGATTGTATTAAATTGATTATCAAAATTTTTTTACCGTTCCTATAATTATATACAGATAAAACTAAATTGATTAGAATTTAATATATATTCTAAATATTGATGATTAAAATTTTTTAAAAAATTATCTTATTTAAATTGAACGTGACAAATCTATTAGAAAAAATGATAAAAAAAAACTTACTTTTGAGTTGTGCTTATTAGCTAACATGATAAAAAAGCTTTGAATGAATCATTATCAATTAGAAAAATATAGAGGGCACCTTTAAGTTACAAGAACATTAAAAGCTTTTCAAGACACATTAATTAATTAATGCTTTGAAGATGTGTAAAGTAACTTAAAAATGGGACAATAACTTTTTAATTAATTAAGTATACTTTAATTAGGTTGTGTTTAATTGTTGTGAAGAATTAATCTGCTTGCTTGATACATGAATATAGCTATATGGTATACGGTTTCATATTGGGTCAAAGTTGGTGAAATATGTATATATTTCCATGATTTGATTTCACTAATGTGTGAAACACAAAGAATTAATTGAGTTTTTGACAAAAATGACAGTTCTTGTACCATTAGCATACCATTCTTCTTAGTTTTTTTGTCATATGTACAGGTGCATTTCACACTAGCTAGGCTTCATTAATTTGTTGAAAGGAACATGAAATTAAAAATATTAATTTTTAACTAATATTCTATCAATTGAAGTTAAGTTATTTAAATTTTTTAAATAAAATTTGAAGTTCGAGTTTTACATATAAAAAAAATATTAAAAAAAATTTATAAATATTTATCAAATTTAAAGTTCGAAATAATTAAAACTCTTAAAACTATCAAATATTAAGACACCAGATTAAAAGAAAAATTAGCATTTTAACGTTGAATATGCTAAATTTTTTCAATAAGTTTAGCTTGTAGGTTATTTACATGTTTCCATGATTAATGTTTTGAAATATAATCTCCATGGAATTAGGTGGGAGACTTGTACGACAAAAGAAAGTTACAAATGGTTCTTTTTTCTTTGCCCAATTATATGGAAACTTTTTATTAAGTGAATCGAGCAAGCATACGATAATTAATTAGAACATATCACATATTTAATAATTAATTATATTGCATAATGACTTAATTTTTTTAAAATTAACTTTGGTTTTTTATTTGAAATGTATAATTTTTTAATAATTTAAAATAATTTTTTTATCATTAAATTACTCAAATAATATAAAGACATGTTGCATATAATTTCTCAAAATAATTATTATTTAAAAAAACCTTCCAAATATTTTGATTTCCCTTCCTTTCTACATGGATATGGAGCATCAAAAGCACCAATAAAAACAAATTTGATTTAAAAGTGGAGAATATCTAATGGATCCTGCAATTAATCTTGTGAGATCAATAGAAGAATAATACCCAATTATTTCTATGTTAAGAGGTGAAACAACTTTTTTTTTTTTTCACTTTTTATGTTTCAACAACCTCTTTTTATGTAAATTATTTTATTTCAAATGGTATGCATATACATCATATCTTATCTTTTATAATAATTTTGTGTAACAGAATCCACTGACTAAAATTTCTGACTATATATATATAAATATATATTTTGTGCATAGCCATTTTCTTTTTTTTTTTTCTTGGAAGGTAGTTTGTTGGTATTGAATTGGTGAATTGCATTAATTGATCTTGTAAGTTCTCTTGAAATTAATTAATACCTTCATTTCATTTGGAAATTGTAATTAAAATCAATAACTGCCGCATGTGTTTAAATTAATTTAAATAAAAATTTTGATTAAAATTTTCATATATTTTATTTGAATTATTGGCATTTAAAATGTACTGAATTTTAACTTATCCAATTTTATCTTAACGATAAATATCTTTTAACAACTAATATAACGCGATTATATACACTATAACTTAAATTCAAAATAATATTTAAATAAAAATAACTCCTTGCTAACTGATTTCAACAATTATTAATAAATTTTTCATATTCTAATCTTGTACACAGTGTTAAAATTGAGGAGGATTTCACAATAATAACAATTTTTATGACTGTATAATGTGTATGAATTTTGGTTAATTCATATTGTAAATGAGACTTTACTCTAATAATAACATTTGAAATTTGAAATGAATGCGAGAGCATATTGATGGGAGTAAGTATCACCAAAAAAGGAGATAAAAAGAAGAGGAACAATCAAGTTAAGGAAGATAGTAAAGTAATTATTATTTTGTCCTTTACCTAACATTTAGCTATTTTGGAGCAATGTAATTTAGGTTAATTGGTCTAAACTAAGGTTTAGAAATCTTAAAGTTTTAGATTTAAATTCTCGCGATGTAAATTAAAAAATTTTCTTAAATATCATGTCAAGCGATGATAGAATTTATTGATATGGTGTTCTTGGATAGATATTAGATAATAAATTATTTTTTTCTCTAACATTAATAACTAATATATCATGATTCATATAGTTCTAACAAAGTGAGAATGTCAAAAAAATTATTTTAGAGAACTTATTTTTAAATAAAATTAATAATAAACTTTGTTAGGATATATATATATATATATATATATATAACACTAAATGTTGTTGAGATTAGTTAGTAAGACTATTTTTATTTAAGTAATATTTTGAGTTGAATTTTAATGTATATAGTTAAATAATGAGATAACGAGAGATTTTTTACTATTTTTATTATTCTATCTACATTGAATTGTATATATATACATTTGGTAAAAAAAAATTTTATATATATATATATATATATAATTTTTGAAACAAATATTCCAGAATTTCATTTACTGTTATTTTGTATATTTTTTTGAACGCTTGTTATTTTGTATTTACGTAGTTTAATTTTATAAACATAATAATCTCCATTGAAGTGTCAAACTAGAATGGTATGGGACCATTTTTTATGTAATTTCCTTTTAACAAAATCTGCAGGCCATATTCAAATTTTTTTTTTATTTTAATTTATTTTAAAGGTCCACCAGAGTTCCATCTCTCTCTCTATCAGTTTGTCATGTTGTTTCATGGGGGGTGGGTGGCTCTGTAAGTATCATCAACTCCTCTTCCTCCCCCCCTCTTAAAAATCGGGCAATAGCCCAAGAAAGAGAGCTGCCAAGATTATTAAAAAAACAAAAAAAAAAACTCTCTCTTTTGTCTTGTTACTTTCTATATTTCTTTCATGAAAACAACAATAATAATAGTAATAATAATTGATCCTTTCTCATCTTTTCCTCTCTAATAATAAAGGCTACAGAGAGAAAATAAAGAAAAAAAAATCATCTGTCTTTTATTATTGCATTTTCTAGCTGGTTGTCAGAGGCTCCAAGAGTACAAAAAAAAAGTATTAATAGAGGCAGATTCAAGAACTTCAATTTTTTTTTTGTTCTTGCAATAAAAGAAATCTAGAAAGCAAGAAAGTGTCTTTTTTTTTTTTTTGATTGATAAGTTAAAGATTAAAGCTTTTGGAGAAATGAATGGTCTCACACATCTTCAACAAGATAATTCAGAGTTTGTTGAAGTTGATCCAACTGGAAGATATGGCAGAGTATGTGTATATATTATATATGTTGTGCACCTAACTCTCTTTCTCTCTTTTTTCAGTGTTTGAGTTTGATTTTTTGATATTATTTTTGTTTCTTTTGCAGTACAATGAAATTCTGGGCAAAGGAGCTTCAAAGACAGTGTATGCAATCGAAATTCTGCTCCTTCTTTTTTGTTAAATTGCTTGGAATTTGTGCTTTTGTTTGAATTTGGTGCATGCCCATTTTGATGTTTTTGCCAAATTTGCCATCTTTTTGGATCTGTTTTTGAGCAATGGGTTGCATATTGATTTGCTGGTGCTATTGGATGTTTGAATTTGAGGCAGTTATAGAGCATTTGATGAGTATGAAGGCATTGAAGTTGCTTGGAACCAAGTCAAGCTATATGATTTCTTGCAAAGCCCTGAAGATCTTGAGAGACTCTACTGTGAGATTCATCTCCTTAAGACACTGAAGCATAAGAACATAATGAAATTTTATACTTCTTGGGTTGATACTGCAAATAGGAACATCAACTTTGTCACTGAAATGTTCACTTCTGGGACTTTGAGACAGTAAGAATTGTTAAAATCCAATTGAATCATTAGATTCAATTTTCTTGCTTTTTCAATCATTCTACTTTATGGTTCTTCCCCATTATTTACCATTTAAAGTGGGTTCTCTTACTTCTTTTGTCTTTCATAGGTACCGGCTAAAGCACAAAAGAGTTAACATCAGAGCTGTGAAGCATTGGTGTAGGCAGGTCTTGAGAGGGCTTCTCTATCTCCATAGCCACGACCCTCCTGTGATCCATAGAGATCTGAAATGTGATAACATTTTTGTCAATGGAAACCAAGGGGAAGTCAAGATTGGAGATCTTGGACTCGCTGCAATCCTGCGAAAATCACATGCTGATCACTGTGTTGGTATGCTAGTTGACATAATCTAGTGAAATCTCTTCATTTATTACCATCTCTTCATTTTTCTCTTCTCTGGCTCTCACCTTTCTTCAGGGACGCCAGAGTTTATGGCCCCAGAAGTCTATGAAGAGGCATATAATGAGTTGGTCGATATTTATTCATTTGGGATGTGCATTCTAGAAATGGTCACTTTTGAATATCCATATAGTGAATGCTCTCATCCTGCTCAAATCTACAAGAAAGTAATCTCTGTAAGGCCTCACTCTCTCCCTCCCTCCCTCCCTCCACTCTCTCCTCCCTGCACAAACAGACATACAAAAGAGAAAGATTTGATTTATCCAGTTTATTATTGTAGGGCAGAAAACCTGATGCTTTGTACAAAGTGAAGGACCCGGAAGTGAGATCATTTGTGGAGAAATGCTTGGCAACTGTGTCACTTAGGCTCTCAGCTAGGGAGTTGTTGAATGACCCTTTTCTCCAAATTGATGATTCTGAGCCCAATTTTAAATCATTTGACTATGGGGAAGAAGTTGATGGCATTGGTCCTCTGATAAGGCAACCTTACTATGAAGTTCATGATGATTCTTATCCCTACTGTAATGGATACTCAAATGGCTATTGCTATGAAGCTCAAAATGAATTGGAATATCATCCAATTGAGTTCGAACAAAGTGGAATTGAACTTTTCGAGCATCATTATGATGAGCATTCTGCAAATCTTGACATAAGTATAAAAGGGAAGATGAGAGATGATGGTGGAATCTTTTTGAGACTCCGTATTGCAGATAAAGATGGTTAGCTAACTTCCTTTCTTTTTTTTTTCCTCTTCTGTAAATTGCTAATTTTTCTGTGTTCCCTAATGGATGTTGAATCTGGTTCTTTATTATGACCTTGCAGGTCGAATTCGCAATATTTATTTCCCATTTGACATTGAAAGTGATACAGCACTGAGTGTGGCCACTGAAATGGTTGCTGAACTAGATATTACAGATCAGGATGTGACTAAAATTGCAGATATGATTGATGAGGAGATTGCTTCCTTGGTACCAGAATGGAGGCCAGGGCCAGGCATAGTGGAAACTCCTCGCTTTGCAAATCAAACCCTCTGTCACAATTGTGCTTCTGCTCGAACCTCCAACGGTTCACTTATGGATTTTCTATCAAATAATCCATGTTGTAGAAATGGATGTGCTTCTATGCATGGCCGATTTGAAGAGATCACATTCCAGGCTGCTGATGAATCCAATCTTCATTTGACTGAAGTTGCTCCAAATATATTGAACCATTCGGACTGCTTGCACTATCAGGGAATTTGGGGTGAACATGAAAGCCGTGAACTTACTCCAGTGGGCTCTGGAAGAAGCCATTCGGATGAAGAATATGAAAAGCTTGATCAATCAATTTCAATAAAGGATGAGAATAATGTAAAGGTAGAAAAGGAAATTCAATCTGGTGCAAGAGAATCTATTCAACACTTCAGAGGTTGTGGCTCTTTCTATAGACTTCCCCCGCTGTGTATTGACCTGCCAGACAGCTATGAAGACAAAATGCAGCAAGAATTAAGATGGCTTAAAGCGAAGTATCAGATTGAATTGAGGAAACTTAGAGATCATCAATTAGGTTTAGTATCAAAAACTTCAACTTTAGACAGTACAGTTTGCAAACTAAGTAAAGGGGTTTCGTCATCTACATTAATGAATACATTTCAAGAAAATAGCAGTGAAGATCTCTTGAAATCATTTGTGCATGACAAACTTCACGGTCCAGATTTACTCACTGATGTGAATAAGAGCTGCTCCAATTTGGATACTCGAAGGGCCAGAAATTGCGAGGCAATGAAGGAATCTCCAAAAGCAGGACCCATGGTCACTGCCAAGAGCTTCCATGCTAGATCATTGCTTCCACGCTCACTTCACAGGACAACATCCCTCCCAGTTGATGCTGTTGATGTATAATATGTGTAAGAATTTTTTTTTATCAATTCTTTTATAAGTTTATTATACACATTATAGAGGCTTTATCATTATCCAATCCATCTTTACGGATAGAGATGGCAAATCCACCCTCAATGTGCCTATGTCTAAGCAGTCTGCCTATCATGCACTCAAAACAAGAACATACAAACCTGTGGTGATTTGGCATAGCTACTTGTGTGGGGAGATGCCAAGTCGCGAGGCATGTAGAATTTCAAATGTAGTTCTGAGTCTTATGTTTGTTACCCATATGCCTAATAGTAAAATATGCACAAGTTAATGGAAAGTGCAGAAGAAAAAAGATCAATCATTTAAGGCTTATACAGATAGATAGATATAGGTATAAAAGATATTCTGATATGGTGAATTTGTTAAAAAATCCAATGTGCATTATCTACAGATATTTGAGCTACCAAAAAGGGTGTTTATTATTGGCTGTTATGATTGATGAAGAAAGGTGCAATAATTGGTGCTTGCAGGGCTTCCAGGTGTAATGACTTTGTTGAATTGGAGTTCATGTGCACCTCCTATTCATTTAAATTTGTAAAGACCAGAGCACTAAATGCCCTTTTTTATTCTTCACATGCCACATCTAAATGCCTGCTTCACTTGGGATAATTGTTATACAGCAGTAGCATATAGCAGGCTCAAATGAAGTGGTGACTGGTGAATGATTTTGCATTCAAGTAAATAGCTGGCGAATACAAGCTAGCTAAGTTTGATGCTTGTGGTAGAGCCCACATTTGATGTTAACAAGAGAGAGATGCAAAGAAAAGAGAGGAAGTAAATGAATGGCCCACAAATGAATTATAATTTTATACATGTTGATCTGCTTACAACATGGGTTGCCCACATGACTGGTATGGTTCCATTAACAAAACATGGTCCACAAAAACTGACCTCAATTAGGCTGATTTTGATGTAGACTTAAAAAAGAATTGTAATCAATCCATGCACAAAACACCCTCACCTTATATAATTGGTGGTACAAAAGTTGTACTCTTTAGTACTGATGTTCATTCTCTAAACTCCAAGTCTTTCATTATGGTTGATAAAAATTAAATAAATCATAAATTGATCAAATGGTCATTCAACATGGAGAACCTTCTCTGAAGGTGAGGAACAATTAAAAAAAGAAAAAGAAAGGGTTACCATTAGCAAGTGCCTGTTTCAAGTTGGCAACACACATGGCTCAGCCAATAAATTTGCCAACCATGTTGGAATGGGTGAGATTAGACCAATATGAAGCCTACTTTTGACAGTTCCAAAATTGCAAGCAAACTTGGAACAGTAATATCTGATTTGCAGGTATTAGGGGATCTTTTTCTCTTTTCATGAAGAATACCTATTACCTTGTAATCCCTTAACTTCACATGATTTTGATTTTGACCTCATACCTTGCACAGGATTTTATGATATATATATATATATATATATATATATATATATATATATATATATATATATATATATATATATATA
>CATIWM010379606.1:0-30716 GCA_949671775.1 Mallotus repandus
CTAATTAATATTACCCAAATATTAATTAGTAGACTATGAACAATTTATAGCATATGTACTAAATAAATTTGTCACTCATATTATCAACTCTTGATAATAAATTTATTTAACATAATGCTAAAGGGTAAATACTCAAATAAACAAACATTTTATTTAAATGAATATTTTATTGTCATGGGGATAATTTACAATGTCATTATACATTACAAAATGGCACTAGGGCATATATATACTAACACTTGATGATTAGAATTTATCACCTTCCATAATTATGTTATAGGATCGTTCAAGAATGAGATAAGAAAGTTATTTTAGATCTTACCAAATTAGAATAAGATCATTAACCCTTCATTCAAGCTCCCCAATAGCTAAAAAGCTATAATAAACTTGCAATGAAAAGAATTAACACCCTTAGACAATTGATAAAAACTTTAATAGACTTTGAAGTCTTCAACAAAAACAAACAAGAATAAGTTTGAAAGATGAAAAAGAAGACAAACATTTTGGATGTTGACACCACAAACCTCACTAGGCTTGATAAGTCACAAAGTTCATGCAAGAACTTCAAAACAAATTTCTTACCAAAAGAAACTCAATATTTTATAACTCAAACTCAACATGTCTTACAATGAAATGAGGTCTTGTTTATATAGATTCAAGACCAAGATCATATTACTATTCTAAATATGAAAATATAAGATAATCTAACCCCACTAACTTGCAATCATAGCCATTAATTATATAAATTCTCACTAACACACTTTAGACCCCACTTCCCATTAACACATTTTAAATCCCACTAACTTTTAATTATGTAAATAGCCTTGTAAATTCACTTATTTTAATGCGGTAAACAAGAGTATTTGGGCATCCCTTATTGATTTTGATTGTACTTGGAAGTTTTTGGGCTTTCCAAACACCTTGAATGATGATTAACAAGACTTTTTGTAATTTCTTTGTTTTTTACTTTGTCATTGGGCTTGTTGAACTTGTAATGGGTCTTGGCTTGCTTGTGGATCATTCGACCTTGATTTTGAGCTTGAGATCACATCATATATATAATAAATTTTGTATATTTATATATATACCCCTATATTTTTAATATTTATACGTTTCCGTCTCCTATATTTTTATAAAATGTCGTTTCCCCATTTCCACGTATCCATTTCAGTGCATCATAAATTTACATTCATGGAGAAGAAGACATCTTTTATCTTGAAAAAATTATTGATTTAATTTACCCATTATTCAAGATTTTCTTGATAATTTGCAAAATGGGTTTTGCCACATCCATTGGTTCACTAAGAATGATGGAGTATTGGTTCGGTTTAACATCCGAAATTCAAGTTTCTCTAGATTTGGCTTTTTTCTTTTGCCAAATCGTATATCTTCTTAATGCGACACCGATGTACCGGTTTGTTTGTGGCTTTATTTTCTGATGTTCTCTTCTTCTATTCTTTTTTAATGTATCTTGTTAGAGCAAGATTTTGTAGTAGAATTTGTATTTGTTGTAAAAATCTTACTCTCTTCCATGTATATTGCCCTCTTTAATGATACTTTCTAGTTGGTAAAAAAAGAAAATTTTATGAGAAAAATAATTAATTAGTGAAAAACTGATTTAATAGTAACTTTCTTTTAAAAATAAAAATCAGAATTTATTTCTGTTAATTTATAAAAAAAAAATGAATTGTCTCTTATTGTGCGTAATTATTTCACCTTTCTATTATTAAGAAAAAGTTTATAATCAATAGTTTTTTATTTGGTCATCTATAACAAGAGGTGAGTATGGATCAGGTAACTATAAAAATTAAAAAATTCTGAAATTGTAGGAATTTTAAAAATTAAATTTTCAATTCCATACTTAATTATTTTATTTTTTAATACAGTCCAGTATGAAGATTCGGTCTAACAGTAAAATTTATACATAACGAATATTCAAAAATTCAAACACTTTATACCATTAAAAATCTATATTTTATGTAAACAAAAATCACAACTAATTTTGAAAAATTACAAAATAAAGTAAGTTATCTAAAGTATATGTAAAAATATATAATCAAGTTATATCCAATACGAATATTTTTAAAAAAAATGGTACATCTCAATATATTATTTTTATCAAATTAATATTTAGTGGGTATTAAATATGCAAATTTCAATTAATTAATTATATTCAGTTATAATTTTATTGTATATTTAATATGACAATAATCATATATGATATATTGTATTATTAAATTTATATATAAAAGTCAATTTATTTTTATCATAAATTTTATCCATATATAAATATTTTCGATATTAAATTCGATTCTCAATTTAAAGATTTATAAGAGATTCAGGCCCGTATTGTGGTATTTATTTAATTTTAAATCAGTTCGGAATTAGAATTATTCAATTTGATAAAAAAAATAAGTTATGACCAATATATATATATATATACACACACATACCACTAAAAAGATGCACACATCTTGGTTGAACTCAAGGGAAAAGGAAATTTTTTTTATGTATCTAACAAAACATTTGGAAATAAACAAATAAAAAGAAAGCAAAGCACAGGGTTCCATCACAAAATCAAAACTCTTTTGTTTCCATTTATTCATATTTGCTACTAAATTTTTTTTTTTTAATAAAAAAATTCAATCAAGCTGTTTTACACAACAAAATCTGAACAGCAATGGACAAAGCTGCAGCACCCATCACCATGCCCCAAGAAGGAAACAACTGCATGCCTGAAGAATTATCATCTGAGTTCTTGTTATCAGGAGAACCTGTCACAGATTAACACTAATTATAGTTAGTAAGTGTGTGATTTAAAATCTTTAATAATGAAAAAAGCAATAAAGGAAAAAATATATAAACTAACCAGTAAGGCAAGAAAGAGGGTTAACATGGAGTCCACATCTACCAGGCAATTGTTGAGCTTCAGTAATATTAATACCAGCCTGCTCAGCTTGGCTACTGCCTTGATTGCTTATCATACTACACAAGCAACCTGGGTCTGATTTGATCACATTTTCTAGTGGATCACAGCAAGTATTAGGCACATCTTCTGTTCCATTTAGGTAGTTTAGGCAAGGAACAAGCCGGTTTATGCATGAAGTATCTTGACAATTCCCCTTTTGCACCAAAATGGCCAAACATAGTACTATTGCAAGAATCCAACACCTGCTTCCCAAAAACCTTGCCATATTTTTTCTTTTGGTTATGTTGCTAATGGGTGTACTTGTATGTATGTGAGTATATATAGTGTAATGTTGAATAGTGAGAAATGTTTGAATATGAAATGTCGGTTTTTTGAGTTGGTAATCCAACTTCTAACTTGTTGCTTGACCCATATTTTATGATGGCAGTAGTGGCTGTTGGACAGGTGAAGCTACCTTTTTTTTTTGGTGAAATATACAATTTCACTCCTGAATTTTACTCAATTATTCTATGTCACCTCTCGATTTTCATTTTGTTCAATTTCACATCTTAACTTCTATTTTTCACTTAATTAGCCTACATGACTTCTATTTTTCACCAATTTCACCAGTTAACTTCTATTTTTTACCTATTCAAGTTCAGCAAGACTTAAATACATGCGTTTTTTTAGTGTATAAGAAGGGTTAAATAGGTGAAAAATAAAACTTAAAAGGTGAAATTGAACAAAATAAAAATCGAGAGGTGACATAAAATAATTGAATAAAATTCAGAGGTGAAATTGTATATTTGGCCTTTTTTTTCAGAAGAAAATGGGTGCCTTTGTAATGGCAAGATTTAAGAAATGAAAAGTGCTTAACCAGTTAACCTTATGGCCAGTATTACTTAGTTGGAGATTATGCATAATTACAATGACATTATCTATGTTAATACGTGTACAGATTTTTGGTTGGATTGTTGTTTTGGCTAGGCTACCAACTGAACCTCCACATGTATGATTAACTGTATAAGTTTTCACCAATTTTGCATAAATCAACAGATCTCATCCATTTTTTTAGTTATTGGTGATTGGTCAACGGTCATAGTGCAAAATATAAAAAAACCGCAAAATATGTTAAGACTACCGAAATAGTTCTGAAAAATTGACTGAGAACAATCGGTAAACAATCTAGAACAAAAAGACTACTCGCAGTTTTTATATACAAATGTAAACCTCTATGTACTTCTCGTGACTTTTGCCGTCACAGCAATCCCTAATTTTGTCTACAGAAACTTGGGAACTCCAAAAATGCTATTTACAAGATTAGAATTTGATATTCAAATAATGAAATGGGGACAGAATTTGACAAGACTTAAAACTACCAAGAAATTGCAGGTGTTAGGATTACTGAGACTTTGAACTGCCAGAATCAAACCCTTCAATCCTTACGGTTGGTGTCTCTTCTGAAGTCCTATGACAAGAAACCTTCACTCCTGAATGATGTTCAGCCCCTCTAATGATATTACCAAGTAAAGAATTCTTTACCAAGTTCTGGTGAACGAACTTTACATCATTGATTAATGGATTCTTTGTACGCACTGGCGGTGAGGAGTCCAGCAAACCCAAGTGGCCGGTGTCATCGTCCAATTCATAATCTGAATCATCCTGAAAAATGCACAGTGGGAAAAACGGTTCAACATACATGACATGATTGAACAGAGAGGTTGACATAACTCCAATTTGTAAGAATCAAACCTTCATCAAAACTAAATTTAAAATATTATGAAGGTTGTCTTTTGGGGAAGGCAAATTCCTGAGAATGAAAAGAAACATAAGCAGATTAATCAAAGCCCAATTACGAAGCAAATGCAATCCTCCATTAAGCACAGAATAAGGTGGTACATGCATTCTCATGAGCCTTAATAACAACACTTAAACAGTTATCCAAAAGAGAAAAAATATCAACCTTCTAGGCCTACAGCAAGATCTGTTGCAGACATCAACTATATTAAAAGCCCCTTGAGGTTCTGCACAAGTGACTTCCTTTACGCCAAGTTCTGGTAGATTAACTGTCTCACGCTCACTGCATTTATGATTTGAGGAACTACTCAAAACACTTGATGAAATTTGCTCCAAATTTAGGATTCCTGGGTAGGTTTTCATTGCAACTGTCTGCAGTAATCCATAATCCTTAAGAATTTCAGCACCAGGTTAGCATAAAGCAAGGGATAAAAGAAGAAACCGCATTAATTCTCAAACCAAATTTAGCATGTCGAAACCAAGTCACTACATCAAAAAAAAAAAAACATTGGCAGCCCATGCCAATCACACACACAGACACACACATATATATATATACAAGGAGCACAACCAATCAATTTTTAAAGTGTGTTTGGTTCAAATAAATTTCATAAAATTTTACAGAATTTATTTGCAAATCCAAGTGAGTCTGTTTGGTTTAAAAGAAAACTTTCTAAAATTCATTTCTAATTCCAACTTTTTAATTTTATAAAATTGCTCAACACTAAATCCATTTTTATTGATGAAATGTGTTTGGTTCAAATAAATTTGGAATTCATTTGCAAATGAATTCTATTTAAAATTCATTTAGAAATGAAATGAAAAGAGACTACCAACTATTAAACTGATCCTTATTTGATCACAAATCTTCCTCTAATGCTACTGACATCTCAAAAAATTCTCAAACAATAGCAGATTAAGTGTAACTAGGGCAAGATTTTATTACCTATTATGGAAAAAATAATCAAATTCCATGATAAAAGCGTTTCAAAAATTACCAAAATCCTATATCCTGTTATGTTCTGGAAAGGCTAAAAAATGCTGGAATTAAATTCAATTTCTTGCGTCCACATCGTTCATTCCAAACGCTACAAATCTCTATCGATTTGCTCAAATGCCGCAAATAAATTGGACAGAATGCAGTTAATATAAGCACAATTACGTAACCAAAATACGAATTTGCAAAGCAATCAGTTAGAGATTCTTAATTGGAAGCTTACGCATTACAAAGAAATTACCTTAGAAAATGTAGCCCGGAATGGGCGTAGGGCGGAGGCGGAGGCGGTGGGGGAAGCAGAGAGCGAAAGCGACGCCGCACGCTGCCGTTGTTTTCTTTTGTTTTGGGGTCTGTTGTCGTCCTCTTTTCTCCGCATCCATCACCAGACTGGTCTCTGCGCGGCCTTTAGAACACTCTTTTTTTTAGGATTAAAGTGTTAATTTCAGCCCCTGAACTTTTTTCACGTGGTTAAAAAGACCTAAACAAACTTTTTGCGACAAATAAGCTCATAGGTTGCAAGTTTTGGTTCACATCAACCCACTGTCTGATAAATGCATTAAACTATTTTATGATAAAAATTGGTTTTATATTTATGCTTATAAATTACAATTATTGCACGTAAAGTAAAAAATAATAATTTAAATTAATATTCACCACCATATTATTATAATTTTATAATAAGTTTTAGTATAAAATTTAGTTGATCACCGTCTTATATAAGAACAATATAATAAAATAATTTAAACAACGTAAAATTTTATTATATTTTAATCACTTTTTTAAAAAATATTGTAAAATAAGCTAGTTTAATAATACAAAAATTATTTAATTAATAATTTTTATCACTTAACACTATAGGCTACAATAAACAATAATTGAGAAAAAAGAAAAGAAGGGGATGAAAAAGAAAAAGATATCATGTGGTGGAGAAACAAAGGGGAAAAAAAAAAAAGAATCACTTTATCAACTCTCTTAACTTATTTAGCAAGTAACATAGTCAAATTTCTCTAATAAAATTATTTATTCAATCAATTAATAATCAATTTTTTGGATAAAATTTTTTTCCTTTACACAATAATAATTTTTTGCTATGTAATTTAATTATTTAACTCATATAAAATAAGATAATACTTTATAAATTATTATATTTTAAGTGCATTTGAATCAAGATTAAAGAAATATAATGTAACAGTTACACATGTAACTGTTAAAAGAATAATAATTATAGATGTAATAGTTAAATTATTAACAACATTTGGTAAATAAAAGGTAATGGAGAAACTGTTAATGTAAAATTATTTTTTGTAAAATTGTTAGTATCATTAATAAATTAAAATAATTAAAAATAATATAAATAAATAAATTTATTATTGAAATTTTTATAAGGAATAAAAATTAATTTTAAAATATTATATAATTCAAAAATTACTAAAAATTTTATAAAGATAAAAAATACATAATATATATTTATATATCCATACAGACAAAATAAATGAGTATACTTTTCATGCAACACAATTAATAAAAAAGAAAATTAAAAAATACAAACTAAAAATGGCTACAACAATTAGTTTAAAGATCATGAAAGCGCATAATATATATTATTTGATATGATTTTTATATATATTAAATTAAAAATGGTGAAAATAATATTTAATCATCAACTAGTCGGCAATCCACGCTTTGCGTAGACTGTAGATAATATATATATATATTTTAAAATTATCTTAAAAAATAATTAAATAATTTTAATAAATTATAAATTAATCAAATAATCAAGTTATGTATAAAAGTGAGCACTTAAAAACTCATTGTAATCATTTTATTTGGTTATTTTTATTAAGAATATATGTATTTTTACTATATATGGTAATTTTTTATTTATTTAGTGTACATATATTTTTAATATAAATGGCAGATTTTTTAGTTAAAGAAATGAGGAAAATTTATTTTTAGTTGAATAAAATATATATAGATATTTTAGGTAAAGTAGAAGACATATTTTTTATGGAATATGAGAGCGGTGTTTTAGATATAATAGAATTGTAGTGTTTTAGATGAAATAAAAAGTATATATTTTAAAAGAAGAAATTTTTATATTTTTATAGAAAAATTATTGTAAATTTTAATAATTCATTGTAGAAGCCAATTCATATAAACTCAATTTTGCTGTAAATAATCAAAATAAAAATATCCATCGTAGGAATATGAACAAAACAAAAACAATTTCAAAAAAAAAAAAATTTTACTCTATGGGTGCTTGAGATGCTCATTGGCATTGTTTTGGCCAAGAGACAATAGACAATATGTAGAAAGATTTGTAATGATATGAGTTGAGATGAAAAACTGGGTAGCCTGGCTCATATGATCTCTTGGCTGAAGCTTGCTCAAACTTCTTTGCAGCAGCCTCATTCTCTTCTAAGCTATTCTGAAAAAAGTACCTTATCCACCATGTCGAGCTAAGAAATTTCGCCTTCGAGAGAAAAAGATAATAATAATAACACTTCAAATAATTTGTAAATGAAATTTTTTTCTTTTCTTTTTGCCTTTTAATTCATTAATTTTTTTTTTTTTTCATTTTAAGTCTTCATATGAGGTTGTTAATTCTCAACACTACAAGGGAAAAAACAGGAGGGACGAGGTTCGAACACTGCTCTCTACAACAGAATGTTCACACCTTTTGCCACCACTTGAACTATTCGTGGGGAACTTTTAATTCATTAATTAGACAACATCATAAAATAGAGAAAAAATAATAAATAAACAATATAATTATATACAAATACATGATGCAAAAACTGTAATGGATTAAAAATTCTTTATAGCCTTCAATAGTTCAGGCAACCATTAAAAACATACCTTTATATTTTCATTATTGAGTTTTGAAATATAACAATGATAATTTCTGCACCTAAAAATAACAATAATCAAAAGAACTTAATTAGTTGGGGTTTTCAAGCTTAAATTTGCATATACATATAAAAAGGGAAAAGAAAAAAAAAATCATTTTATATCTCTTTCGTTTACACCATTAGAATCACGTATATAACCTAAAAAAAACTAAAGAATTGGTGATATATATATTTATTAGAATAAATGAATATATAGTGTTATATATAAAATCAAACTTCTATTTAATTGGATATTTTTAGAAATAAGCTTTAAAACAATTTATCAAACAAATTAATTTAATTTTAATAGGAAATAAATTATTTAATTGGATATTTAAAAATAGAATCTAATATAATTTATCAAAATAATATTAAATAAAAATTAAAATTTTTAATGGTTTGCCACATTAGATTTTAAAGTGAATACTCAGATGCACACTTGTCAAAATTTTGGCTTAATGACTTTAAAATTCAACATTTAATATATATAATAAATTAATTTAATTTTAATAGGAAATAAATTATTTAATTGGATATTTAAAGACAGACTCTAAGATAATTTATCAAATAAATAAAAATTATGATTTTAATGGTTTGGCACATTAAATTTTAGAGTGATTACTCAAATATAAAGATAGACACTTGTCAAATTTTTTACTTAATTTTAGAACTGAATATTTAATATATATATATATATATATATATATATATGAGAAATTCATTAGCATTTCACAAGAATTGACATAAAAATTTTAAAAAAATTATACAAGTAACAATAACAAATTATAAATTATAAATAAAAGATAAAAACAATAAAATCATCATAAAATCCATAGATTGATATATATATATATATTAATGTAGAAAATAAAAAGAGAATTAATTTACAAAATACATAAAGAATTAATAGAAAAATAAAAAGTATTTCTCAATAAAAAATTTTTATAGCCCTTTAACCTACCCGCCTAGATTAACAAAAATAAACTTATATGGAATTAACTGTCAAGAGGGATTAGCGATTAATTTTAATATTATAAAGTATACATATCAAATAAGGGTAAAAAAAAAGTTTAAGCATTATAGGATTAACACTTAAAGTGTGTTTGATATAATGAATTTTATAAAATTTTGTGAAATTTATTTACAATTTTAAATAATGTGTATTTTTTTAAAATAAATATGTTATAAAATATATTTACAATTATAAATTTTTAAATTTTTGAAATTGATTATACCTACATTAAATTATAACAAAATAGTTGAAATTTTAAAGGATATTTTTACCAAAATTTAAAATTAACTTGAATTTTAAATTTATATCAAATATAATATAACAAAATATAAAAAATTTATTTCAAATAAATTTTATAAATTATTCATTGGAACTAAATACACGTCATTAATAAAATTTTATTTGAAAATGAAATGAATTTTTTTAATAAAATTAATCAAACACGGTGTTAATTTCATTCAACCCAATCCAAACTCACATTTATTGATGAAATAATTAAAATTGATATTACCCGATTAGAAGGAAATTTGTATCCTAAAACCTTTTTAATGTATAATTTTAATATAAAAAAGAAAATTTATAGAATTTGTGACACATTATTTTTTTTAGAAGAATTTATGACACATTATTCAAAAATTTTATATTAACTAATAAATATGAGATGGAAAAGTCACGATTCGTGATATATTTACTAAATTGCCTCTAGTTTAAATTTTTTTTAAAGCTTTAGATTATTAAAAGATTTATAGACTTCGGATGTTTAAATTCTTACACGATGAGTTCACCCGTGTATAATTAGATTTTATATTAAAAAAAATTTTACATACTATGGGTGTTTAAATTCTTGTACGCCGGATTCATTTGTGTGTAATTTAGGTTTTAGATTTTTTTTAAAAATATTTACAGATTATGAGTGTTTAAATCTTTGCACGACAGATTCATCTGTGTGCAATTTAAATTTTAAATTTAAAAATACAATTAAATTTTAAAAAAATAAAATAAAATAAATTACATGAAAGGTAAAATTAAAAATATCTCAACTCGAGACAACACTATACATATAGTGAGTTACGACTTATATCTTGGTCCATATGAGATACGTATGTCTCTCTCTCTGGCATATATATTTGGCGGGAATTAAAACTGACGTAATATTGAGGAGCTATTTTTACTGTATATCCAATCCCGTGGCTTGTAGGAGACGCGCCCGCCAACTACACTTCTACTGCCACATCATTGGTGCTGTGCAACTTTTCCCCGCCAAATATATCGCACTCACAGATTACTCATTCTCTTCTCTTCTCTTCTCTTCTCTGCTTTGTTTTTCCATCTCTACTCTTTCCTTCTTCCCAAGGAAACCCCAAACCACTTTTCCAGGTTACAATCTTCCCAATTCTCGTCTCGAGTAGTTGCAATTTCTAAATACATGGGTTGCCGAGTTATATGGTTTCTTGATGATGATCATCATCATATATATATATATATATAACATAATTTTTGCATCGTCTTCATCTTGGTTTGCTGTCTGTTTTTTTTTTTTTTTTTCTGAATTGAGGGTGTTTAAGAATTGTACACCGAAATTATTTCGGATTAATCGACTTCGACTGGGGGTTGTTCTAACTCCATGCCTCACAGTTCGTGAAACCACTACTGTAGTAAAGTTTATTGGTGACTGTATACTAAAAATCAATCGACTTAATTGATGTCTTGAGTTTGAGTTTGAGCCGAGGTGCATATATATGCAGTGGTATTATATTAATTATTGAAAAATTTTTATTGTTCCGTTCGTTGCAGGGTTGAACTCTATGGCGCTCTGAGTAGCGATGTTTAAAAAAAAAAATCAATCATATATGCCTTACAGCTCTAAACTTACTGGAAATTTAATACATCATGCAGTATTTGACTCTGCTAAATTGACTGTGCAAAATAATTAATCGCATATGTCTCACAGTCCATATTATCATAAAATTTATGTCTTTTTTTTTTACAGGTATTAATTATTCATCCCAACAGTCGAAGATGTTGGTAAACAAAGATCAAGATTCACAAGGCAATACAAATTCCAGGGCTGTGAAGGTATGTGTATTCTTCCATATGGTCTAGTCTGATACCAAGATAAGGTTTTTGTTTTGTTTTTTCTTCTCATTAGTAAGAGGTTCGATCATGTTATATGAATTGTACTTTTGGATTGAGCAGAGGAAGATCAGTGAAACAGATTTAGAAGCTGCATTTCCTCCGTTACACTCTCCTGCTCCAGCACCTGCATCGCATGTAGCAAGTAGTCATGCTGGTGCTACACCTGTGATGACACCAGTGACACCAGCACCGGTAAAAGGAGCTCAGGCTACGAGAAAATGGCTTGAAAATGTAATTTCTCCCCTTCCTTCAGAGCTCTCTAATGAATTGAAGCAAATGCTGGTAGTTAGTGGTAAGAGTATAGTTGATGGGGTGATGACAAGAGCAAACATGGTAGTGACAGCCTTATTTCCTACGAGTCGATTGAGAGATATCAACCTGATGGAGAACTTGTGGTTAGAGCAGAGACGTAGAGAGACTCTCAAACTGTATTATAGAGTTCTGGAATCTATTTGTCACTCGGAAGCTCGAAAATTGAACACTAGTGATTTGAGTGGGTTACTAGCTAACGAGAGGTTCCATAGATGCATGGTTGCTTGTTCTGCTGAACTAGTGTCAGCAGCGCAGACGGGAAATGGTATGCTGCTTTCTGTGATTTTTGAGAGAACAGGAATAACAGCTTTTGATCTTAGTAAAGTGATAGCGAGTTTTATCATCTACGAACCAACGCTTCCTAGAGAATTGAGACGCCATCTTAATTCTCTGCAAGAGCAGCTCTTGGAGAAGAGGGTATGGGAAAAAGGTTCATCTTTGTACAGTTCTTTAATTGTTACAAGACCAGCACTTTTGGCTGAAATTAACCAACTTCAGTTGTTGGGTGGACCTATGCCGTCACTCGAAACTATGGCTTTGAATAATCCTGTCTATTCTGGAGGCTTGCTTTACTCAAGTATATTGCAAAAGCACAACTTTTCACCAGGTAATTGATAATTTGCTGCTGAAAACATTGCCTTTTGCTCTACATAGTTTATTCCATATCTTACGTATAGTATTGTTTTAACACCGAGGTTCTTTTGTTTTCCTGTTTTGAAGCTCAGGATAGGCCCGCTATTTCTCCAAAGAAAGCTTGTACTGAAAATGGTGATACAGTGCTAAAACACAATTCCGATAATGGCTCAAAAATAGATTCTCCGCCAGCTTTTACCAGTCTTCAGTTCAAGCAAGCAACATCACCATCACCATCTGGGCAAAATGCATTTACAAGGCAAGTACTTCTATGAAACCATAGGTGCTAATTCGATCTTAATATATCATTACAATCCATCATCTGAAGCAAATCTTGGTCTGTGTATCTATCTGCAGCCCAACAGGATCAAATACACATGGATTGGGTGCGTGCTCCGAAATCAATATTCTTTTCAGTAATGTATGCAAAAATGCTTTATTCTGCAAATCAGTTGGTATCTGTGACATAAACTGCACTGGGTTACAAATGTTCTTTTTGCTTCACAGATGTCAAAGTTGGCTGCCATGAGAATCCAAAGTCTATCTGAAAGTCTAAAACTACCTCAAAAGTTTAGGGAGAAAGTCTATCTTCTATTCCAACAGATTCTCGCTCAAAGGACCACCATTTTCTTTAATCGACATATGGATCAGATTCTCCTCTGTTGCTTTTTTGGCCTTGCAAAGGTTAGTGTTTGGCATGCTGGAATTATCCATAGGTTCTTTGTTCATTCTCTTCTGACACGTAACATGTTCTTGTTTTGGCTTCAGAAGTCTGGAATGAATCTGTCTCTTAAACAAATCTTTAGCAAATACATGAAGCAACCGCAATGTAGATCTCAAGTTTTTTGCTCAATATCAGGCAATCAAGAGGTAGATATCAGTTTTATAACAAAAAAATTTGTGTCAGTGGAATTCTAATGTATTGCCTTTTTTTGAAACAGAAAAATGGGGGACAATTTAACGAGCTTGTTAGAATTTACAATAATACTTTCGTTCCAAGCGTTGCATCTTTCGTGGAAGAGATTTGCAATGCAGAACAACCAAAACAAGTACTTGAGATAAAGAACAATGGTATGCTTGCTATTTTACTTTTTAAATTCTCTTTTATCTGCAGAAGGTTGTTTTATTCTCATAACAAATATTTTTTGTTTTCTTTGATGCTTAGATGAGTCTCCCAGTTCAAATTACATGTCTGTAATTCCAAGACTTCCTGACATTTCTCCAAAGAAAGTGTCTCCATCACATAATGTCTATGTGTCTCCGGTGCGACTGTCAAAGGCAAGCATTTCTATCCTGGGAACCACTTCATATCATATTCTTGTTTTCTTATTCATGTATTGATGAAATTGCTTTTACATCAGGATGATCTGAACTCAACTATGTCTAAAAGCTATTATGCAATTATTGGAGAGAGCATCTACCCTTCTGAGAGTCCTTCCAAGCAACTTTCAGATATCAACGAGCACTTGAATAGGTATGTATTTTAACGAACGAGTAATAAATATCCCAGGTAGTCACTCATCTATTAGCCAATTTAGTGTAATATATCCAAAGTAGGCTAAAACTTTCTGAAGAACTATTCACACCATTGACAACTGTTAACAAATAATTACAAAGAACCAAGATAACTATAAACTTCATTGCAGAAGTTGGTGATGCTTTTTGTGGTTTTTTCTCAGGACCAAGAATGTTAAGCGCAGGCTCAACTTTGACAATGGAGATGCTGCTATGATTAGTGATGAGGTTGTGGTCAAGAGTTTATTTTCTGCAGATCAATAACTGTGCTTCCTCCAAACCCTAAGTTGTTTGCCTCATATTGTTCATCCTCAAATATGACCAAGTGAAAGTCCAAACAAAGTTGAGCTTTTTCCACCAAAAAGAGGAAAAAGAATAAAAAGCTTAACAGTTCTGAACTGTTGCCTTGTGTATATTTCTGAGCACCAGCACCTATCTATTTTTACTCTGTTCAAATAAGGTCAAGTCATGTGTAATTCTGTAAAAAAAATAATGTAGCATTCATTATGATCAAGCTACAAAGTAAAAGTCTGTCTAGCTAGATTTCCTAGCTTTAAATACAATGTGGTTATTTTTCCAGATATTGAATAATATTGTACATAAAATTTAAAATAATTGCTTATAAAGTTTTATGATTATGTACCAAATGTAATTTTCAAATATTAGAAATAATAACATTTGAAAAATAAAATTATATCCATATCTGTCAGAATATTTTTGCCTGCCCCATCTGCCATAATTCTCACTAATGTGGATCAGAGATGGGCAAACAGCATAACCCACTCACTGCCAATGAGGATGTTGGTTTATGTTTGATTACTATCAATTTTATAGTACTTTTTTTTTGTCTGATACAGAACTTTGGATTTTGTCACTAGGCACTTCCAAATACTTTCAGTACCTCCGATTGATTGACATCATTTTCAGATGTGTTTGCTAATACATCCTTTAAGTCTGGCCAGCGGCCACATAATTATTGTCCCACTAGAAGCCAAAATAAACACCAAAGAAAGCACCCCATCAACTGCAAATTATGTGCTGAGCAACTCAACAACAAGAATACTTTATATACACTTAAAAGGAGAAGTAAAACTTGACATGGATTTGGTTCAAACAAAATTTAAAGAAAAAAATGATTTGAAACTGGCTATCAATAACAGGGCAAGAGCAAAACCTTGAGATTTTCTTACATGTTATCCTTCTATTTATTCTTCTTTATACTATAACTATCCATATGGAAACCTAAATAATTCATAAAATGAAGGTGATGACGGCAGAATGCAGAATGTTATCTACAGATGAGAAATAGAGCGACTAAAGAAGGAAATCTGTTTTGCAAAACTTATGCATGAAAACAATATATGAATGTTACCCTTCCATAAAGCACACCACTACCATGGGTGCCACCTCAGTATGCATCGCCTGTTCAATGTGCGACAGCCTAAGGTCAACAGATGATCCTCCAAACAATTAGATATAGTAAATCATGCCAACTTCAATAAGGCTAATGTGAGGAATGTTAAGTGCCACGGCAGGGCCCCTGCAGTTCTTCCGAAGAAATGAGTATCCCATATCAATAGCAACTTTCTTAAAAAATGAGGAAGTTCTCCTAGCCTTCACATATGAGTGCCCCATTATATAAGCAACACCTGCTTCCTTCGCCTGGATCAAATCCAGCAGCTCGTCTCTAACTGAAGGATCCATTGCAGGATTTGGTGGTAACTGAAACCTCACTTGGCGCCTCCTGATTGGAGGATTATCATCTTCATAAGCAGTTCGTAGACTCTGGAGGGTTAAGGATTTGCTGCTTTGCACAGAGTCAATGCTAATAATGTCTTCCTCAGTTACTACTAAACTCAAGCTTGATTGGACAGATCTGGTACTCATAACGGCCATCCTACCATCAAGTGATGGACTCTCAGAACTAGAAAATTGAGGTTCTACTGCCTCCATCTGGATGAACTCAGCTATGCTTTGTATGAGCTTGTTCTCAAAATCTCCATCATCCCTCTGGATATCCTTGTACCCATACCTCACAATGCACCTATACATGCGATATGGTCTTGGGCATACTCGACCAATGAGAAAGCGTTCTTCAGGTGAAACATATGGAACAGGGACTGATTTTACACAAACAAAAACTAGAACCTTATGAAATGCAGGAAGGTTTGTTACAAAATGGGAGAAGATTGCAGGTACCCCAGTAGCCAATTCAGAGTATATGAGACCTATACCAGGCACTCGAACAATGCCAAGGCTGGGGCCCAACCCCAGTAACCATTTCAAAGAGACTTTGTTGTGCAGATCATAGTTGTACTTCTTACGAGTACCATAATGCCAGATGTACATGATAAGCATAAAAAAGACTGAAAGCACAAGTGGGGCCCATCCTCCCTGGGGCACTTTCATGAGGGCCGCTGAAAGGTAAACACCCTCAATGAACCAGAAAAACAGGAGGAAGGATGCAGCCACAAAGACACTTTTCTGCCAAACGAAGATTATGACAAGCGACATGAGAAATGTTGTGATGAACATAACTGTCATACACGCAAGTCCTGAGAACAAAGAAAAAAAAATCCACTGTCACATTCAAGAAGCTTAACCATGATAATACCAGTAGTATGAAAAAAATGTCAAAATTGTACATGTAAAGTTTACACTCCACCCTAACCCCCAGATTCTCCATGCTATGTCACATGTATATATATATAACCGCACTACAAAGTTCAGTATCAGCAAATGTGAAGGATAAGAACATTTTTATTCGCTGATAAAAGAAAAATCACCCATCTCTCGCATGCTCGACAGATTGCTAAAAACATGCCATAATTGCACAAACAACGCAAGCAAATGCCTTACAATCACACGCAAAAACATCCAGAACAATGAATTACCATAAGCATTTCCAATGAGGGTTGTGTCTTGAAATCCAAGAGTAATGGCAAGAGTAAGGATCATGAGAATCCAATTTATTTCAGGGATATAGATTTGCCCATATATGTGTTTTGAGGTGTGGACAACTTTAACTCGAGGAAAACAACCAAGGGCATGGCATTGTTTAACAATAGAGAAAGTAGCAGTAATAACAGCCTGACTTCCAACAATAGCAGCGAGGGTTGCAATAACAAGGACAGGCCAAAATACAGGCTCTGCAATATACAAATGGACATCAGAATTAAATCAAAACCAATGCAGAAGCAGATTTCTATAAGTAAAATAATTGAATGTCATAATGCATACTGGGTATTGAGTCATAGAAACTGTTTCCAATGGAGTCGAGGTTTCTAGATAGAAATGCAGCTTGACCCATATATTGTACCACCAGACAGGGGTAAATAACAAATGCAAACGCAAGCTGCACAGATAATCAAAATACTTAATTTAGCACTTGAGAAGAGAAGATTAAAAATAGACAGGTTTAGTTTTTTCTCACCCTGATAGACAAGGCAGTGAAATGACCAAGGTCAGCAAACATAGCTTCAGTTCCTGGTGAGATCATGAAATTTCTTAGAAGTCAATGTTATATGAAATTAAATTAAGAATTTCATAGATTTCAGAAGTTACTGAATAAACCTAAATACCATTTAAACAAAACCCAAATTCATGAAGAAGTAGCCATGCAATCACATGCCACAAATCAATGCATATAATAAAATTCCATCAAACCAAAGGTATTTAATTTGAAGCAAAAAAGTGCAGAATCAAGCAAATTTAGTAAAAATACAACATTGCCCAGATCTGACATACCAGTTATCGAAAGAAGGATCCCTCCAAGAGCAATCCAACCATCTGTACCAGTTTGACCAAAGAACTTTATAATATAAGAGGGAGAAATCGCACGAACAATCTTTGGATTCCAATATATAATGTTGTACAACCCGATGGAAAATATTGACAGCAGCCAGATGATTACAATCGGTGCAAACATAAACGCTACCCTGTGAGTACCACAATGCTGGAGAGCGAACAAGCCCACCAAAATGACACAGGCAAGCAAGACGATTTCACCTAACAATAGTAACACACATGGTTAAAAAAACATGGTGCCTGATCGAAATATGTAAGCATCAATATGCATTGTAAAGCACTAGATTTAAATAGAAAATTTGGTTTGGACTAGCAAAAATTACCCTTTGTTAGTTTACTCACAGTAACTTGTAGCCCCGATACGGATGATAAAACTGCAAGTAAAAAAAGATTCTATAAGCTAATTAATTAGTGCATAAACAAGATTTATTGAAGTGGAGGAAAGAAGTTAAAAAACCATTCACATTGCCATTTCTAAATAAAAAATAATCAGTAACATCAAGCAACAAACCAAGCAGAAGAACTAGTTGAAGGATAACTTATCAGCATGAGGGTGAAAAGGAAGTCCATGAACACTAATGAATGCAGAAACTGAAAATTTTATGTCAATATTCCATCAAAAATGTATATATGATCAATATAATATTACTATGAATTCATGGTAGTCATGTAGCATATCAGACTATATTAACTATTAACTATTAAATGTACAAATTGCAATGCCCATGTTCACATAGACCATACTTGTAACTCATAACAGAAGAAATGACTCAAATGAAAGATGGGCGTAAAACATTTTTTACAGTCACCTCTCATTGCTGTAAAGATTATTTTCTGAAAAAATAGAGATGGACATGATGATGTGTCCATGAGGATTGTACATTATTGGCATAGAAATCCATTACCTGATATTGCTGGAGTAAGCACACCATCACCTATAACCATGCAAGCACCAAATAATACCACAACAAGCAAGGCAGTCCTTAGCCTTTTGTGCTTCTCCAAAAATCTCTTCAGTGCAGAAGAGCCAATACCCTGCGATGAGGGACCATACTTATAGGTTGAGAGCTCCTCATCAGCTGCTTGTTGATTGGGAAGCAAACTAAACTTAGCATGCCTGCAAAGCAGTGAATAAAGAGCAAATGTGCCACCTGGCATGAATCAAAAGTATCAGCAAAAAGAGCATAAAACTGGCCTTCACAGGAAGAAAAATCCAATATTCAGGTGTCTTACCTTCACCATTGTCATCTGCACTCAGTAGGATAAAGACATACTTAATCAAAGGTAAAAGTGTAAGGGTCCAAAAGATTAAAGAAAATGCACCAAAAATTGCTTCCTCATTCTGATGATTCTGCAACTTCCCAATAAACGTGCTTCTAAAAACATAGAGAGGTGAAGTACTTAGGTCTCCATATACTACGCCAAAGCTTTGGTATGCTAATATTAGATTCCTGGAGAGATTAACCCACGAAAGCTGCATAGCCACACAAATAAAGTTAGAGCATGCACAAGGCATTAATTGAATATTAAGAACCATAAGAAAATACTGCTCCTGGAAAGTTTGTTGCAGATTACTGGAACTCGTTTCAACATGAAATAAAGTATAATGAACCATAAAAACAATCACATGCATCCTAGTTTAAGCTGAGATGATAGTACAGCAGCTTTTCTTAAAAAACATCAATATGTTCCTAAAAAAAGAGCCAGGGGAACAAGGAACACAAACACAAAATAGACTAGATGTCAGCCATCAGTATTGCTAAGCCTTAGACCTTGATTGCCATCCTATTGATCAAAGAGAATTCAAAATGAACCTTGTCTTCCCAGTGGGAATTTTTCAATTCAATACATTACAACAGCCATGGGAATTTCTAATTGTATGACCAAGTCACTAGCTGTGGAAGTGATTTTATTATTTTATTCGTGACCCCAAGTAAAATAATTATAAATAGCTGTTTGGTTAATAAAATTAATGCTACTAAGAACTAGCTAAACGGACCTCCATAGTTTTTTAAATAAACTTCAAAAAGTCAGCAAAAATTAAAAGGCTGGATCAGGTGCTCTGTTTGTATCATCAAGATTGCAACTTCTCAGAAATATTGTTTGAGATATGTAGAACAAAAAGAAGCCAGACGCTGGATTCAGTCCTATGAAACTAGTGAAATTCTGGTTTACAAAAGAGCAAAACTCCCAGTTCCCCCATAATAGCTCAACATCCTCAATATTCCAGAAACACAAAAGTTATGACCTTTCCATCATAAAATGAACAGTCAAAACTCGTACGACATGTAAGCATACTAAACCAAACAAAAAAAACCCCACAAAAAGAATTTTAAACACATACACACATACAAGAAGTTGACAAGCAGCATAATAGGACACCAACAAGCGAAACTAGCTAAAATCATCTCAAGATGGATCCAGGAGAGTCAAAAGTATCAAACTTTAATAATGAAACCAAATTAAGATCTCAATCACAGTAAACTCACTCGATGAAGCAAAACAAAGAATTCCCATATCCAATTCACAAAAGAAAAAACACAAAAAGAGACATTTTCCAATTAAACGAGTAAAAACCCAAGTGCCCCATATAGCTAACAGGCACAAAATACGGAAGAATTTAAAGAAACAAACAAACAAAAAAATCAAGGACGAACGAGACAGATTTAGAAGAAGAAGAAGAATGAAGAAATGAATGATATTTTTTAAAAAAATGAATTGAAAAAGGAAAAGGGTATGCCTGAGAAGGATTAGAAGGAGGAGAGCGAAATCCAGATTCAGGCTCCATTATGGCAAAGGCCAAGCTCTCTGCGTGCCTGTGAGCTCTTAATAAGGGATCAAAACCAATCAAAACGAACCTTAACAAAGAGCTAAAAACAATTATTAAAAAAAATAAAAAAGATAATTTTGAATTAATTACAACACTTATTCATTAAAATCTCTGAAATCATTTTCATTTTTTTGTTTGGATTACAGAGTTATCTCAGCATCTTAATATTATAATAAAAAAACTGCATTTTGTTAATGTTGAATAGGTTTTGAGGCTGGCTGAAGTTGAGCCACCCACGCGAGTGAGACGCGTGTCGTCAGGTATTGTCTCGCGCGCTTCTCCACCACCAAAATGTCCCTCGCACGTGACTTTCTCTTTTTTTCCTTTGTTGTTTTTTTTTTTTAACAATTGCAGTCAAGTTATTTTTTTATTTTAATGGAGGTAATTTTTTTATTTTAGTGGAGGTTTTTTTTTTTAACAACGGAACGTTCAAATAGATTTATATTTAGTGTAAATGGGTTTGGGTAAAAATAGGTTAATTCATTTAAAATACGAATAAAATTATATTTAAAAAGGTTAAATTTATCTAATCCATTTAAACACGTATTTCTTGTTTAAACACATATTAAATTGTTTATACATATATAAAAGTTATTAAATATAATAAAAATTTATATATCTATAATAGAGTTATATAATTTTAAGGTAAATTAGTATTGTCAATTGTATTAAAATATGTTAAAACGTGTTAAACGTGTCTTTATTATATTTGTAAATGTGTCTAAATACATTTAGACATGTATAGATTAAACAAGTTATATATATAATATATTACTTAAAAATATCTACGTTTGGGTTTATAACTTTAATATAATTAATTAAAGAGTTGTGTTTCAATTCAGTATTTCTATATTATATTTGTACCTCGAGACGATCTGTTTACTATTTATTAATACGAATTGTTAGCCTATCAATTATATATATTTTATTGGCAAATATATTGATATTACGTTGAATAAATAAAAATTATAATATTTAAAATATTTTTATAATAATTAGTAATAAAGTGATATGATAACTAATAAATTAATTAATTGAATGGATTTGAAGTTAAAAGTTTCAGTAATAGAATTCCAAAAGTAAGTCACCAAGTAATCCACTAAGTAAATCCACCAAGTAATCCACTGAGTAATCTCCAATGCTCGTTCTTTGTTCGGGTGTCCAATGCCCATTCTTTGAGCACTAGTTTGAGTACTGTTCCACCGTCAACTCCTATTTTTTGAACCTCTATTAAGACTCGATTTCTGTTGGACCCAAAAAAAAAAAAATTAAAATCAAAATAATTGAGATATATCCCCTCATTCCTCTTCCTAAAATTACAACCTGATTAAAAATGGTGGAAGTTGTGGAGATGCTTTTAGATTTTTGGGTACCTTGTTCTCGTCATCCGTTTGCCAATTAGAACAAAGGCATCCAAATTAGTTGTTACGAGTAAGATTTTCAATGCTCTCATTATTCCTTTGTCCTCCACTAAGCCCTTGAGAAGACTTAGTGACTCATGTACCTTTCTTTCTTCCCTGTCAACTAGTATATTTCCAAGGTTGCATCATGTCTTGTTTATCTTTTTTTTTTTTTTTTTTTTTTTTTTGGTAATGAGCAAGATTCATTGCAAAGAGAAGCCCGAGGGCAAGAAACAAAGAGTGAGTTATGAAGAACTCCAAACCAAAAACAATTATGGCTACTATAACTCCAAGACAAAGAGGTAATTAAAATGGCTACCACTATGTGAAACTCAGACTACAAATTAATTCTAGTTTCACTAGAGACTGAGGTTAACGAACAAGGCAAAGACAAAAAAAGAGACAACTGCAGGTATTTGAAACTGATACAAATAGATAAAAAGGACTCTGCAAATAGACGAGATCTAGCTCTTCTTCATATTGTCACCCATCCATACCATGTGGTTTTGCCGTTGTCAGACTGAGATCTCCTCGCCGGACTGGATCTTAGATGTCCGATTGAAGCTATGACTGCCATCTTCTTCCTGCCGCTACTCTCGACGCCTGACTGGAGACTCCTCATCGGACTGATCTTGAAGTGTCTGACTAAGGTTGTGTCTTCATTTCTGGTCAAGGCTGCTTCGCCGAACAGTTGCTAGATCTTTAAATGGCCTTTCTTGGTCAAGCTTCATTGAAACATGATAGGAAACTTGGGGGATTTGAGGAAAAAGATTAATAGATTCATTTATTAATTAGAAATAAAGTTGGAAAATCAAGAAACTAAAGGAAGATAAGTGGTTTTGGCCAAGAAAAGGCCAAACCCACCCTAAGAAAACCACTAGTCATAAAGAGAAACCACTATAGTGATACAAATTCGGGAGGCATGCAAGTATGCAAGTGTTGCAAACTAGGAAGCATACAAGGATGCATCCAAAGGATCTAAAAATGAGCGCATGCATGATAGTGATATACATAAAGACATATGAATGCATGAAAATGGAATAATGCAAAATAAATTGGAGAAGAAATAGAGAATATTATATAAGAGTAAAGAAAAGGTTAGTAGAGACAAGGAAATAATATTAAATGTAAAATAGGTGTATAAATGACAAGAATAGGACTCTCATGAGGTTAGAGACACTAAATAAGTACAAAATAGCATTTAAAAGCTACACATGACATCTAAACTCTAAATTAATACAAAATGGACTTAATTAAAGGATAAAATATGAAAATAAAAACCCACAAGACTCTAAAATTAAAATAAAGGCATATAAATGAAGTACTTATATCAAAATGACAACAATAATCATCAAGAATGTAAATTATGAACATCAATGCTCTCAAATTAACACAAAGTTCACAAAATGTACAATTAATGATCTACGATGAAAAAAACAACCAAAATGACCCACAAATGATAAAAGCCCTAAATTAAGATACAAATTATGCAAATGATGTCACAACAATAGTACTTTAAAACCACCCACAACCAAAATCTTCTTATTCTTTTAATCTATTTCCTCTTACCTGCAATGGAAACTTTAACTTTGTTGCTCCTCTTACCACTGTCTGCACTGGTTGCGGCAACCACATCTAAGATCTAGATATAAAACAACCTCGTTTCTTCACTAAACTTACTTTTTTTACTGTCTCTGATTTGTGTTTCCTCAACACCATCAGGATTCGATCTTTACCTTTAGATGAAAGTCTCAACAAACTTTGCTTGCTTTTAGTGAGAGATGGTGCACAACCATATTCTCCAAGTAACCCATATGTATCATCAGCATGATTAAACCCATATTGCTTTTGCATTACAATTTGTTCAAGTTACATTTTTATTTATAGTAGTATAAAACCTTGTGTTGACCATTTGCATGTTCAAACTCCTAATTTTGATATTTGACAATCAATTTAAGTTTCTAATGATTTAATTCAAGTGTGTAGGAACTTAATTATTCATTAAGATTAATCTTTCAAGTTCGAAAATATGAAATACTGTCCTTATACTGTATTTCGGTGAAGTATATTATCCCAACAATATACTTAAACCATCCCAAGTAAATAGAAGTGAAAAAAATACATTTTTTGACTTACAGGTGTCTCCTCACGAGCTGATCATGAGTAGAAGTCTGATGAGAGCAAAATAGAGCCAAAGGTCTGCACCGTTCACCAGCGCTGTTCACGGGCAGTATTCAGCTCATGAGCGGCAAAACCTGATAGCAACCAAGAGGGTGCAAATTATGAGCCACTAATGAGCTGGCCTCACAATCATGAGCAGCTCATGAGGGGCAGTCCTGATAGTATTCAGTGGATATTTTTGAATGCATCAGTCCTCAAACTGATGTTCATGAGCCAAGGCTTGCTCCTCACGACCGTGAGTGGCGTATCAGCTGTAAAAAGTCCAAAATGATTCAAAATTCAACAAGAGACATTGGAGACACAATCAATTCCTCCAACAGCTAAAATTTAAGTTGTTTATCTATGTAAACAACCCTTAGAGTTCAATTGAAGGTTTAAGACACTTGATTATTCAAATTCTCTCTTAAGCATTCAATTAAGCTGTCAAATTCTCTCTTAAACAATTTTCATATTTGTATAACTCTTGTGAGAGTTGGTGAGTGTTAGAATAGATATTCTTGTTCCTCTAATTTTTGAGTTTAAGAAAACAGGAGGTGAGATTATATTTTAAAGGAATTGTTTCAAGTGTTTAGCCATTAAAACATTTGGGAATTGGTTTTAGAGTAAACCTAGAAACTCTTATTTGTAAAGTTATAAGAGTGAGTCTTAAATTCTTGTGTAATATTAATCTTATGAATAAGATTATTGGTGATTGAAAATCCTAACTTGGGGATAAGTTAGGTGGATATTTAGGATTGTTGTTGAATCCAAACTCCTTAAATCATTGTGTTCATTATTCTTCCTTTTTAATCTCTTTCAATTTTTGTTCATACCTCATTTTCGGTTTTAATTTTCTTAAATCCTTCGATTACCTTATTCACCCCCCCTCTTAGGCATTTTCACCTTGTTTATTAAAAAGCATATTTAAAGGGAGCATTCAGGAACTTACCTTAAGATACATATCAATGGTGTGGTACAGTCCATCATGCAAAGTTCCTAGAAAACTTGATACCATCTTTGCAAGATTGACGAACTTTGAAAAAGATAGATCAGGATCTCGAGAAATTTCAGTAAGGTAGCCTTCAACCATTTTCACTACCTGCATCCTGGAAGTATTTGATCCTAACTTTTGGCTTCTGTTCTCTTGTAACTTATTTTCCACATGAAAAACAGTTTGAGCAGTCTATTCATGTCAGACAAACTCCTCAACTAGGCTTTAAACAATATCAATATTATACATTATTGTTTCACCAGCAGGGGATTGAATCAAAAGATCAGCCACCGCAACATCCTTAAGTTGTTGGCCAATTCTTTTCATTAGTTCCCTCATTTCTGCATCACCATATTTCAATAGAATCACTACTCTTAATAGCCAAAGCATAAAACTATAAGGAACATTGCCTTTCTCTGCAGGAAGTAGCCACACAATAACTTTAGCCAATGATCTATATTTTATAATGTCCAATCTGTAATGTACCCTTGCTAAAACTTAGCAATCTTCTCAAGGCGTGTGCATGCAAAACTTCTCTAATTATATCATCAGGGAGTCTTCCTTTCGTTTTGATGGTTGTAATTACCTTTTTATATAAATTAATATGAAGCTCATAGAGATCTTCTACCCACCAATCCTTAGGAACCATTTAAGGTTTTCTCACACTATTCCATTAGGATCGTTGCTATTCTTGGAAGGAAGCTTTTTCTTATTATAGGTGTATGACCACTCGACCTTAGAAGCATCAATGCAAGCCTTTAAGAGTTGCTTGAGTTCTTTAAGAGTTGTAAATGATTAGATTGACAATTAATTGCTTTGAAATTGATCTTAAAGTTGAGTGTAAATAATGATGATGATGATGATGGCAATAATAGTGGCGATGATGGTGATGGTAGTGTAGATGGATGGCGTTATTGTTGTTTATTTACTGGGATTTTAATGTTGTTTGTCTACTGATAGATATTATAATGTTATTTAAGAAGAAGAAGAAGAAGAAAAGCAAAAGCACAATGAGAAATGAGCACAAGGAGTAGCGCACGTGACTTTATGTAGGGTGATGTGATAATTATATTGGCCCACTAACAGTTGATATAACACCTTTGTTAGCCCATGAATTGGTTATTCCTAAACAAGTCATGAAGGGTATAACGAACATACCTTATCTCTACATTGGATTGAGAACAGGGTCAGAGGGATCAAAAAGAGATCCAATTAAATATTTGTGCTCACTACCCCTCCTCTTTTTTTTTTTTACTTAATTAGAATAAGTTAGAAATAAAAAAAAGACATGAATATTAATGAAACTTGATTTTTGAGTATAAATGAGTCAAAAATTAGTTTAGGAACATATGTGAGCTTGTGAGTATATTTTAGGGCAAAAATCTACCTTTTCCCTTAATTATAATTATATCAATGGACTCTATTTGAACCCTCTCACCTTTTTTTTTTATATGATATTTTCAATATTTAGTAGTTATAAGAATTTTAACTATTTTAGAGTTTGAATTAAGTGAATTTATAAGGAGTAAAAACTCTCTCAGCACCTATTTTTTTCATATATAAAATTTAAATTCAAATTTTTATTTAAAAGAATTCCAACATTTTATCACTTGATAATGGATGTTGATCCTTTCCCCTCGCCTCTTTTCTAGTTTGCAATGCTATATTATCTTCTCTCTTATAGTACTCTCCGAAGGAAGTAATGATTTATACCCAAGAATCCAACTCATCAAAACCGCTCACATAGACAAAAACAACATTATAATTATAATAGTCAAATTCTTAAACTTTTGAAATTGAAAACTCACCAAAATTAATAGACTGATCGATACTCATATACGTTGTCTCTTAAGATTACTAGATTTCGTAGAAAAAATTATATGTTGTCATTTGGCCAAGAAACAACTAAATTAATTAACAATATATATATATATATATATATATATAAATATCCAATTACTAAATAGGTAACTATCATAGTCAATAGGTACCTTCATTTACTAAAGTTCCATGACATTTAACAATTAATAATGACAGTCAATGTTTTAAAGTTATTGCTAATTAACGATTTCTTCCTCTAATTTTCCTCAAAAAAAAAAAACTATTTATTCCTCTAATATTTAATCCTCAAAAATCTTCATTATAATACCTAGTCCGCCTAAAACAGATGGTAAAATAATTCTGTCATGAGATTAAAGTATTTAGTTAAAGGTAAAATTTGATCGCCAACCCTTTTACTTTCTTATTTTCAGCCATAAGATTTAACCATTTAAATTAGTTGTTACAAAAGCATCTTCATTTTAATCATTTCATTAGAGATCCACTTAACTTTAATATATATATATATGAAAGCTTTGATTCATATAAAAAATATAAAATTAAATACTTCATTAATTTATAATTTTTATTTTATTAAAACTATTTAATTAATATATATAAATTATTTTAGTTTATTTAATTAATATTTTAAAATTATTAAATAAAATATAAAGTACATTAATGTGTGAATTAACAATTAATTAATTACTTAAATTGCTGTGTTAGGTCAAATAACAATACAAAAAGAGTTGAATTTTTTGATTTATATCCAAAGATATAGCCACCAACATTAATCCTCTAATATCATCATATCAGAAATTTCTTAAATTATTATATGTCCATGTTCACCCTAATCTAATAAGCCTCCTCAGGTGAAAAGATAGAGGCGTAGCAAGTACATGCATGTTCATGAGCAAAAGATGAACATGAATGGTTGGTTTTTTCTTGGATTGTTGTCGCATTAATCTTGATCTTGTGGACTACATAGATGGTGGATGCCAAAGGGCAACCAAAATATATATTATATCAAATCACTCTAACACAAGTCAATTTCTTCTTATCTACGCTTAACATTTTGCATAAGAAATTGATAGTGACATTTTTTTTAGTCCTTCTAATAACATCATTTAGCCACGTATCTTTTGTTTTAACAAATAAACTAACTTGTCAATAAAGCGTAGCTTAATTGGTTGATGTACAGAGACTCTAAAATTCTCTGTCTTTAATTCGAGTAGTATATGGAATATGCTTATAATATATATTTCTTATATGAATTATGAATTATATAATGATATATGTAATATTTAAAAAAAATAAACTAACTTATTTAGTTAAAAAAATAAATAAAATTTTAATAAATTAAAATTTTAATTATATTCTTAAAATAAAAGAGACTAAGAAAACTGCAAAATGAAAAATTTTCTAATATAATTTACATATCATTACTTTTCTAAAAAATTTAAAATGAAAATTATTCATCCCATTGAAGAAAAATGTTTTTATTAGTTTATGGTAATACATTTGCAACTTTTAAACTTGGCGTTTATCAGTTTATCTGCTTAGCTTATAAACTGATTATTTAAATATATTAATTTACTAAAAATAAGATTTACTTATATTCTTAATGTTATTGAGGTGTTTTATATTATTTTTAAAATTAAAATAAAACTATTAAAATAATCAAATTTAGTTAAAAATCATTTAACAACAAATTAAAATGTTAAAATAATTAATTTGTAAATTAGAAGAATAAATTAGTAAAATATACCAAGTTTAAAAGATAATAATATATTTTTTTATTTTGTAAAGCATCATTAATTTGAAAAAGTAAACTAACTTTTTTAAATTGAGTATTGATAATTGATATTAAAAAAAATTATTTAGTTAAAGAATATGTGTTTTATTGCTTGAAATTTGACTATAAATAATACATCATTGTTATATTCATGATTCATCTTTCCCACGGTTTGGACGCGAGAGGCGGAAAAGAGCGGCGCGTGTACGCCAAATGCAGTAAAAGGGTAGTGAAAATGACATGCATTACGTGTACGTGCAGCAGATGCGAAGCAGCTTATCCGGCGAATTTAGCCACTTTGAGAGTAGTTTTTTTTTTTAAAAAAAAACTCCTGTGATGAAGTTGAAATATAATATGACGAGGACTACCCATATCATTCATTATTAATAAGGATTTTTTGGTTATGAAAATTATTTAAAAATAAATAATTAATTATTTTTGGTACTTTCTTGGCAACTTCCAAATCCATCGTCTGCTACCAGTACATTATATTCTAGTTGAATGTATCCCTACGTTTAAATGGAAGGGTGTAGCCCATGCCTGTTCGTCTGGGTGGGAAGGCTTCCCTTAGTAAGCTTTATGTGACGGCTCCTTTGGTCAAAAAAAAAAAAGAAAGGATGTAATGTAATCGAATTAAGTTGATTTACGATTTATTTAGAATCAATTTTTAAAATTGACTTGATTATTGTTTTGTTTTGTTGTGTTGAGTTGAGTTTCACCTATTTGAGTAGGCTATTGAATTGAGATCGAATTTTTAATTATGTGACTTGATAGGCTTACATGTTAAATTTAATATATTTACCGTTTTATTCTTTTATTTTAGTATAATTATAAATATATTTTATCAAATCGAGCCGAGATCGAATTCGAGTCGAATTTGAATATTTAAAAATTTTATTAATCGAGTTGAGCTAAGTCGAGGTCGAGTACATGAATTATTTAATCGAGTGGAGCTCAAATTTCAAAAAAAAACTCGATCAAGTTTAATTCAAATTTAGCATTGTGTCGACTTGATTACACCTCTAGATGTAAATGAGTTTTTGGTGAAATCGAAATTATAAGGATTTCAAATTCGAATTCTATAAATTTATAAACGGAATAAATCTTTTTCAACATTTATTTTTATATATTTTAATATGAAATCTTATTTAAAGGAATCAAATTTTTTATAACTTAAATTAATAAATATGAATTATTTTTTAATCAAGTTTTAATATATAAACTAGTCGTGAATTCGTGCAATGCGCGGACTATAAAATAAAATTATTAAATAAATAATTAGAACAGAATAATAATTAAATAAATTAAAAATAAAATATATCACACCAATTTTTTTTTTTATTTTTGTTGCCATAATTTTTTTTAGCTATAGTAAGATTTATTTGTAGAATTATTAGATCAGTATTGAAGTATATAGAATAGTATTTTTGTGACACCTGTTAAGGATGTCAAGCATACATTGTATACATGTGACTAACACATAACATTTTTATTGATATCAAATTTATTGCTCACAATTCCACATATGTAACACACATTACACACTAGCAACACACAACTTCAAGCAGTTCTCATCTTTCTTTATATTATACATATACAATGCACTAGTCTTAATACAAGATATGAAAATTCTCTAAGCATGCGACGTTTAAGAACAACTGAGGACGACCTCCTGCTGACCCACCTGACACAATTCTAGTGTATCTGATGCAAA